>JAEBDU010000048.1:0-41458 GCA_016802625.1 Heliconius numata | reverse complement strand
CATTATTTTTTCTAAACAAAATAAAAATCAAAATATTAACAAAAAAGCCTGTGTACAGGAATGTTTCCATATTTGTATGTGTGTGTGCAGGCATGTTCCAGCGCCTGGACAAGATGCGCAAGCAGGCCTTCGCCTCGGTGTGCCTGTTCGGGGCCGACGACGATTCATCCATCTCGGGCGTGTGGGTATGGCGCGGACAGGACCTCGCCTTCCCGCTGTCGCCCGACTGGCAGGTACAATATTACAAACTAATACTGATTTTCTTCACATAAGTTATTAAAATTAATGATAATAATAAATTGTGCATGTTGTCACAACTTTGCTACATTATATTCGTAATTTATTAGAATTTAGGTGTCTGGCAATGGATAACGTCATTTCTAATATTACTGCCAAGTAATTATAAGAAAGTTGAGTACTATTTTATGCACCATAATATATACCCAATGCGTGCCAAAGTAACCACCATCTAAAACCACTGCTAATAAAACTTACGGTGTTTATGCACTTTCAGTCTGACTCTATATATAAAGTCGAAAGCTGCACCACTGTTCCATAGCGGCAACTAATATTCATACACAAATATAAAATGACATAGCTAAAAATTTGCATTATACCAATTAAGTAAATTTTTAAAAAACAGTATAAGGTAGATGGCTTATTGGAGTTATGCCTTTAAAAGCCAGAAGCATAAAAAACATTTGCTAAAAGTAAAGAACTGATTGCAAATATATCTTTAAAAAAAATTATGGTGTCTTATACTTTTAAATATCGTCTTTTATCCCTATCTGGATCTGCCTATTGGAACTTCACTAAACTGAACTGAAACAAGTATGTAACTGTTTAACGATAATTATAAATTTTACAGATTGACTACGAGTCCTATGAGTGGAAGAAACTGGACCCCTCCAGCGAGGACACCAAGAAGAAGGTCCAGGATTACTTCGCGTGGTCGGGAGTCGACTCCAAGGGGCGCAGGTTCAACCAGGGCAAGATCTTCAAATAAAATTAATTTATTTCCCCACTGTCTGTTTTGATACTAAACACATATTTGTAATGTAAAGTCCACAAGTCTGTCAGCGAGCCAGGATGTCCAGTATATTGTAAAATATTAAGTGCATTTACGAGCGCGGTGCACGTGCTCCGTGTTGATTGTATTCAAATGTAATAAAGTGAAAAATTGATTTTTTATTTATTTTATTTTCTTTTTTTTTTATTTTTACTCCTTTTGGTGAATAATCTCATTCACGAGCAATCGTTCCCCAAGCACCGCCCAACCACTCGCAACCGTCGCCTTTACACTCGGATCGTGCACCACTCCGCACGACGGCTTCCAAACAGTACTGAGGAAATGTATAATAAAAATGCGTAAATGGAAAGCAAAAATTTATATTTTTCAATATGTCAGACTTTTGCCTAAATTGTAGAAGTAGTTTTACATTGGTACACACACCCTTACAATTGCATCAAAGTAACTAATGAACTCTATGTTTGTGCAATACAATCTCCGTAATCCAGCATTTCGATACATCGAATCCTGACAAATGTAATTTAACAGAAGCTTCCCTGAAATATTTAAGAACACGAACTGCACTGCACTACCAATAAATTATTTTAAAACCTAAATTAGTTAATAGGTAACAAAAAACCAGGTATCATCTCATATTAATAATATTGCTTCTATTTGGTTAGCCTATGTTTGTATTATAGAAACTATAAAGTATTATTGTTGTTTGAGAGTGGGTTAGCGAGATTGTACTGTACATACGTACAAGCGTCCTTGCAGAAATCCTTGTTCGAACGGACATAATGCGATTAACTGACATTTGCGTGCCATCAGGTTTTGTAACAATAAACTATATCTTATTTATTTAAATAAAACTAAATCGTTCAATGACTAAGTGTACTCAATAATAACAATATTTGCCTTTTCTCAGAATTTTATACCCAACATGATGTATAGATGTATAACATCGGTATGTCATACCTACAATATGTTATGCAATGTACAGACCACGCGGCGGCGCCGGCGTCCTACCTGCACTACCTGCACTACCTGCACGACCTGCACTACCTGCTGTTCCACCGCCAAGCGTAAACTAAATAGATTTTGGTCCATATTTCTATATTCGAGTTAAATCCAAATTAAGTTAGGTTAGAAACTTTTAAATCCGCAAAATTGGTGGCAGCGGTACCTTCGATGTTTTATAGGGTAAGTAGGAAGTACCATACATTACCCACACGTTTCTGGTATTTTATAGCAACACATATAATACCGGAGTATTGTATAGAATATTGAACTATACACACATACTTATTGATGCGTAGATAAAAGTAGTTTATTGCAGTACTTACTTACTTATAAGTAGTTAAGCCTGAGCAGTGACAATTACGGAGGTAGGTGCAGACTGGACATTATAGATATAGTGCGTAACGTAGAGTACATACCTAGTACTCGAAATTACATTAATTAGAATAAAACGAAAATCGTTTTTAAGTATTAAGCTACAATGAACTGACCGCGGCACGTAATATGAAGTACATACGTACATGGTACTTACATTGTGTATTAAAATTATATTTTTCAATAGAAATATTTAATTATGCACGGCTTTAGTAATAGCTGTTTAAAATTATGATTAAATAATATTGAATATTTTTAAACCTCGTATATTTTTTTATGACACCAAGTATTTAAAATTCTGAAAGAAATAAGTTTAGCTTATTACAGAAGTAAATAATTACTGAACTGTTATTGACTAATATTGAAATATCCATAAACAAAAGTAAGTGTAGTGCGCGAGGTCTAAGCTGAGCTCTGCATTTATGTGAGTGTTCACATATACTCGTAGTGTAGATGTAGGTGTGACCGTGTGACAACCGGCCTATACTATATACAGTGCCGGTTTTAGCACTACCGGCGCCCTGGGCGAAGTTTTTTCGGCGCCCCCTAACTACAATTCAATAACATACAAAAAAAGGAATGGGTACAACGAAATTACCATCTATTTTAAAAAAAGTTATGTAAAAAAACTAATAAAATTTCACTTCTAGCCTTTCTATCTGCGAACTCTATTGAAAAACCCTCCTCGGTTAGAAAATTCGGCAGCAGGTAACAGGTCAAACAGTTCTCCAGAAGACTCCCCGCAATCCGTAATGAAAGACGACGATCACTTTGTTTTTTTTTTAGCACTTAGACCATTTTAAAGGGCATCAAAAGGAAAGGGGCATCAAAGTCGACGATCACTTTGTTTTTTTTCTTTTAGATCTTAGACCATTTTAAAAGGCATCAAGTCCCCTAAGCCGCACCGGGCAGCAAATACCCTAGCTACGCCACTGCAGCGAGGAGACATCTTTGCGCAAAGCGCCCTTTTTATCCGGCGCCCCTGGGCGGTCGCCCAGCCTCGCCCTACACTAACGCCGCTAGTGAATATATACCTCACTGTGAGTGTAAGAATGCAAACATGTTTAAGTATGTACCAAGCAGCCGCTGAGGACAGAACTGATAGAACGGAGAGATTCATTATTAACTCAAACGACATAGTAACTCATCTGAAAAAATAATGAAGATGCAACGTTAGGTTGTACTGTTTTTATGTTGGATTTTTTAATTATTTGTAATAATAGATTTTGTTTTTAAAAGTTATTTTCTTGAAATGCAAAACTCAGCTTGAGCCACGCATACATCAAATGTTACATACACTTGCACTCGTAAGTACCGAACTAAAGCTAAGGAAAATATAATGACAATTTAAATCACATTGATATTTTTTCTTTTTTTCCCGTTTAGCTCTTTGGTTGCTTACGGTTGTGCCACTCACTGGCCAACCACCGATACACTTGTGAGTGGGCACAGGTTCATATAGACACCGGCCTGTGGCGACAGACAGCACCTGCACCTGCCTGCACCTGCTCAGAGCCTCGGGTACATTGTTAGCTGCGAGTGGTCCAACGTCAACATATGTATATCAATCAGCAATTCTGCAAGTACTTTATATTAAACGCTTAAACTATTTAATTTCTGTCTGTAGAGAGTTACAGAGCTACGTAGAGTACCTATGCTAGTACAAGGACGCGGAGGAGCTCTGGCGAGTGGCGATTGAGCAATTCAACTAAGTAATTAAAATTCCACGCACACGATATAACAATAATTATAATAATTCAATAACAATTATATTAGACTTGACAATAAGACAATAAGAACGAGTCGCAGTGGGTGGTGTTGAAGCGCGACACTATGTTACAATACTCGATCGATTCAATAAACATCAAAAAATGCATGTAAGAGATCAACGACAGATTCTTAGTAGGAATTATAAACGATACTATAAATTTGTTATATAGCTATAGGGTAAATTTACATCTCAAAAATGATAACATCTCGCCTCCAGTCACCGGACATCAGGGAGGAATATATCCTAGAAAAGTTTAAACTCGTAGAGAGAGAGAGAGAGGGCCCAGCGAGCAGCGTCCGGCGGTGCGGGCGCTCGGCGGGGCCCGTCAGTGCGGCCGCGTCTGGAACCACCACAACGACTCTGGTCACTAACATGTAGGTATGTACGTATGCACAAACTTATGACTGTAAACGCGACAAGTTGTGGTTTCGATTCCTTCGAGAAAATTAAATATTTCATATTTTCGAAGCGCGGCGTTGAGTTCTGCCACTCCACACCACGCAATACCTGGAGGCGAAAAGTGGTGAACGGAAGTGTCTTATTGGAAACCGAGTGTCTTAATAGGTCGAGATCCCAGTGCGGTAGGTTCCCTCTACCTACCCTGCTATGTGCGGGATACAACGCGTGGCTAAAAATAAAATGTTTATAGTTTCTCATTATTAACGAGAGCACTCACCGCATCAGTGTGGTTGTGGCGCAGATCGAGGTCGCCGGTGAAGGGCGCGATGTGCACGTTGACCTGCACGCGGCCGCCCTCCTCGTCGTATTCCAGCGAGGACGAGCTGAGCGCGAGGCGGCGCGCGTGCTCCTGCAGCAGCGGCAGCTCGTCGTCGCGCGGCGCGTCGTGCGTGTGCGCGTCGTCCGCGTGCGCGTCGTGCGCGTGCGCGTCGTGCGTGTGGCACTCGCACCGGCAGCGCTCCGGCGGCACGTAGCTGAACACGACCGAGTCGCGGGCCGTGGCCGGGAGGGTTTGGATTCTCTTTGGCAGCTTGCGACGCTCTGGCACTTCTGAGAAATCGATCCATTCCGCTTTATTGCGAGCCTCCATGCCCGATGCTGAGGTGTCAGAAAATTAACATGCCTTAATCGAAATGAACTACATACCGATTAAATTTAAACAAAGGAAATTATTAACTAATAGCGACACACCCGCGGCTTCGCCCGCATCGCCCGCCATGATCTACACGGGATGATCACTTTTTGTGACTTTTTGAAAAAATATTTCTTTTAACATAACTGTTATAAATTATATAGTATCTTGTGAAGTTTTTACTTGTTGTTTTCGTTTATTTATAACTAACAATTATTGCAGCGAAAGCAAAGTAAACATATATTTCCGGGCAGTTTTTATCCCTTTTGTTTAACTTATTAACATTCTTAATGCTAATAAAATAATTTCTTTTTTTTCTCTTCTCCCTGCTCTCTAAAGTGATGGAGAGCATATTAAACAGCCAGCTCTTGATTTATTTGGAGGATCACCGGTTGATCATTGACAGTCAATATGGCTTCCGCCATGGTAGGTTAACCGGTGATCTTTCAGTTTATCTAACACACTGTTGGGCTGGAACTATTGAAGGAGGTGGCCTGGCAGTTACTTTTGATATATCGAAGGCCGTCCATCGAGGGGGGCACGGGGCACTCTTTGAAAAGTTTCCATCTTACCGACTTCCCGATAATTTATGCCAGTGGATCGCCAGCTTTCTTACTGGATGCAGCATCAGGTTCTCTGTCGACGGTTTCCGCTCTGAATACATACTCGTGGCTGCATCCTCCAAAGCTGCGTACTAACCCTTGAGTAATAACGAGGTTTCATATCTACTATCAACCCAAAAAAGGAACCCCCAAGGATCGAATTTAGCTAAATCTCTGTCTTAGGTGATCTTAATTAGCGTCTAGGTCCTAAAAATCATAGCCCTGTACAAAATTTGAGACTCCTAGCCCTTGTAGTAACGAAGTTTCATACTAATTATCAAACTCCAAAAACAACCCCTTAGGGGTCGAATATCGCAAAAATTCGTCTGAGTGAGCATACCTACGTTCTATAAATAACGCCCAAGCAAATTTTTTAACTTCTACCACTTATAGTAATGAAGTTGCATACAAAAATCAACCCCAAAAACAACCCCTTAGGGGATGAATATACCAATTATAGTAAGCACCTACGTCTCTTAAATAAGGCTCATGCAAATTTAGGATTTTTATTTTTTTTTCTGTTTGTACATTAAAATACAAACAATTTCCAAATTTACGTCTGTCTGTTTGTCTTTCTGTTTGTCATGGGTAATCTCCGGAACAGTTGAATCAATTGCTATAGGACTTTCACTGACCTATAGAAGAAGAGATTTTTATATATATACTAGCGGCCCGCTCGCGGTTTCACCCGCGTGAACTATGTTATTATTAATTTCTGTCTCCATGACTACGTCCTAGTGACGTCTATGCAAAATTTGAGACTCCTAGCATTTGTAGTAACGAAGTTTCATACAAACTTTCGACCCCAAAAACAACCCCTTAGATGTCGAATATTGCAAATTCCCGTCTAAGCGAGCACCTACGTCCAATAAATAACTCCTATGCAAATACATTTCGTGATGAATGAGTGACCTTTCGATTTTATATATACAGATAGATATATTGTTGACTAGGGGCCCCCGCGCGGCTTCACCCGCTTCTTTTTATTTAATATTATTTAAGTGTGTTTAAGGTAAATTTGCTGCTTATTTTAGCTTCGTTATCTATGCTGTATATTTATACACTTTATAAATCGTAATTTAATTCTTTTGGGATTTTAGTTTGATTTTTCTCGCAAAAATTGTCATCGTCTTAGTTAATAGAAAAATCTTAGTGTAAATCTGTCCTAAAAATGTTGTTGCTTCAGAATCTCTTCTACAGGGCAGTAAAAGGCCTATAATTATTGATTCAACTGTTCCGGAGATTAGTCTTGATAAACAGAAAGACACAAATTTTAAAATTGTTAGTTTGTATTTTAGTGTTCTAAACTAACCGGCCGACCGCTGAAGCTTATTGTTGTGTGCTGAAGCTTATTTATATATAAATTATACGAAATCTTTTCATAAATTGTAGCCTGTTTTATTCTGATGTATAAGTTATATTAATGTAAAGTTTAGTAGTCTATGCGTGATAGTGCGAGATAGAGAGGTATGAGTATAAATAAAAAAATAATTATGTATTATTATTGAATGTTGAAAAGTAAGTTGTAAGTGATCTCTTGCAGTTAATGTTAAGTAACGTCGCCTTTGCACACCACCTTTATATCTGGGTAAATGTACTTTTGTAAGGTAGTAGACTTACCGTCACCCCCGCTACGTGACCTAGCGCGTTCTCCTCGTGGCGGTGGCGTTGGTGCCGCCGAGGCCGATGCAGTCGAAGTAGTACGAGCCCTGCGTGGGAGACGGATGTGTAGGCGCTCACCGCTGAGCTCCGTGGATACAGCACTTGGAGTTGGCACGGACGGAGGGGTCAATGCACCCAGCGCGCCGCCTGCACTACGATTCACGCGCGGTCGTTGCACTCCAGCGACATGCACACCTCCCCGATCTCGGACTGGCACCATCGGTAGAGCAAGAGACCGTTCCAAAGGAAGAGTTGTCGGTACGTAGGGAAGTTCCTCAAATGATTCCTGCACCACGAGTCCACGACGTTCTGCGTCACTACCACCGTGAGTGGGGGCGGCTTCAGAGCTCGCATCTGATTCAGAGGAATCACGTCTATCCATTGGCGGACTAATGCTTATTTCTCGGGAGTCACGATCGTTTCCAATTTCACCAATCATTTCTTCACCAAAAACAGGTTCTTCATTTTGCCCAATTTCACAACTTAATGAACATGGGTCTGCCTGCGGAGGATTCATTATGGATCGAACTTCTTCGCTCTCCGGAAAACTGGGTATTGACTCGGATATCTCGCTTGTTACGCTTGGAGTTTTTGTTATACTAAATTGTGTGCTAAACACTTGTTCTCTGCTACCTACATGAGTTGTGAATATAAGGCGTTCTTTTCGTCTGGGGCGATCAGTAACATTAGACAAGTTAATATTTTCACCAGGAAGGCATGTTTCCATAGGTACTGAGTCAATTAAACCACGCTCTGCAATATTGCTTTTATTTTTTTCAGGTGAATCTTCTTTAATTGGTTTCTTCGAGGGATTCACTGGTTCATTTGTTAAATCAACAATAGATTTTAATTCTACATTAGCAGTCTTTTCTGTAGGAGAGTGTAATGGAATAATGATACTTCCGTCAGGTAACACTGTACGTTGTGTTGATTTGGCAAAAGGTGCAGGTGTAGACGATGACGTAACAGCTGAACGATCTAATACAGCTTTTGGCTGTGGAGCTGAGGATGGCCGAATGATTTCCCGGAGAGGGGCGGCTTTTTCACTACTTGATGGCTTAGAGTTTAATTCATCAGGTGGAGTGTGTAGAGGTATGTGAATAATACCATCTTTAGAATCTTCGTAATACTTAAGTTTTTCTCCTCTTGAACGATCAACAGGAGTTTGTGGAAATTGCCGTTGTGATTGCACCACAGGGGAAGCATCACGAGAACCTGGAGATGGAGAAGCACCACTTTTCCTTGGAGTTTTAAAAAGTGAAAGAACGGAGCCCTTCATTTTCCCAGCACTGGTGGGTGTTGTAGAACGATCTCGGCTTTTACTTCGTGATCGACCTTCATTAAGACTTTTTTTTCTTCTTAATACATCAGATGGTGAATCTGGTGATGCTATAGTTTCACGAGATTTAAAAAGAGAACAAAATGAAGATTTTCTTGAAACAGGTACGCCACTAGGAGAAGGAGTTCGACTGTCTCTTAATTGTCTCGGTGTTAATCGTGGACTGACTGGATCAACCGGTCGTGCAGGCCGGTCGTTTAATTCCAAAGTGATAGGTTTGCGCGCTGGTTCTCCGCTTATTAAAGTACGTTCACTTTCATCTTCTTCATCGTCTTCGTATTCGTCATCAGGTTTAAGTCTTATTCTAATAATATCTTTCGAACGATTTCCACGGTGATATACTTCTGGTTGAACTGGGTCACGTCGTTCTCTCGATCTAGCTCGGCGTTCTTCTACTTTTGCTCGATTTCTTGTTTCTTTTAATCGCTTGTCATCATCCAATGAGCCAGTTGAGGGTGCGGGGATTGGCAAATGTGTACTAGTGGGGGCATTTGGGGATGTAAGGCGAGGTGCGCTGGCTGGTCGCGTATTTTCAACAGTTACTTCTGTTCGTATTTCTCTATGATCACGAGCGTCGACTAATGTCGGCAGAGCTGAAGGAAGAGGTACTGGCTGAGGCACTGTAATGATTTGTCCATCAGGAAGTATCGCACCAGTTCCTCCCGTTAATTTTGCAATTTCAAGTAATCTCTCTTCAACTGCCGCCGTACAAATCTCCGGATCTGTCTCTATTGGTTTTGGCCCACAAAATGAAGTTTCAAGTAACATTTTGTGCGGTGAAGGAGAACGTGACGTCCCTGATACTACCGAAAGTCTTGATATTCGACTGGCGTGACTGAAGCCGGATAGTGCTGAATGTGCAGAGCATTGAGATCCCACACTAGATATACGGCTGGTACGACCAGAAACAGCGAGAAGGGCTGCTTCAGAACTTTGGCTATCCTTTCGGGAATGACGACGAGAAGGCGGAACAGAAGGTGGAGCGCGGACATCTCCCCCTCCAGGTGCGCCTTCTAAAAAGGCAAGTTCTTCAGTTGACGACCGCAGATCAGCTGTACCGTCTTCTCGGAACCCAAGTTCAAGGCGAGTTCGAGCGTCCTCGCTTCCACCTCCACCCGCGAAAAGTGCCAGTTCGGGAGAACTATCTCGTGAGTCTTGATGACTAGAACTGGATGCCCGCGAAATGTCAATGCGAGGAGCAGCTGGCGTCTGAAGACCTGACGTAGTAGGAACGGCCACGGTGGAATGAACTGCTGGCGAAGAATGGGACCGAGCCCTTTGCTCGGGCGGTGCTAAACTATCACCACAGGCTGATGTTGATGCAGCTATACTCGTACTTGAAGTAGCTGGATCTTCACGAATCTCGGGCAAACGAAGAGCTTGCTTATTTTCGGGGCTAGACTGTAAAAAACAAAATATTTTTGAATTATTCACGGACGAAAATCTTTATAAGATATTTACGATGTTACTAATTTTAAATAAAGCTACCTCGTCCGAAACGTCGTGATCAAAAGAAGCGATAGGCGCGGGCCCGCGGCGCGGCCGGCGCTCGGCGCCGCTGGCCGCCATGCGCCCGCCGCCGCCGCCACGCTCGGCTTGCGCTGGGCTCGCTCTATGCGACTGATGATGTCATTATTTGCCACACCTAGCAAACCATCATTTTGTAACGTTAGTTTACATACGACGAGAAAAGTTAATAATTCAAACGAACGGTTATAAGCGCTTCTTGAGGAACACCAGTCCACACACGTGTGTTCACAGTCCTAATGTTTTTTTAGGTATACTATCGATTATTATTTGCGATGTAACTTTTCGAATTATTTATTTCAACTTGTTCAATTACCTACTTTTTAAAATACACCGCCGCTACACAAGACTACTTTTTATTTTAAAAACATATACGAAATGTCCAAAATATTTAATCTTACTCTTTTCCTGCACAAACACATCACGTATTTGTATATTTTTTATTATATAACTGATTTATTTATATTAATTAATTATAGTTTTATCATAGGATTATGTTAACATACGGTAAGTTGTTCCCTACGTACGAAAACACAATTAAAATTGACGGTAAAATGTACATACATAAAGATGACATATGTACAGTATTATAGTAGGTATGTGTTACTATTGAAACATTTAATCGTTTTATGTATAAAGAGCTAGTTCACATAAGCGTTGTAAAAAGCACACACATTACACTCTGAAAGTGACAGCGAGTGACATGACTCGCAGCGCGGCGCGGGGCACGCGGCACGGGGGCGCGCTGGGTCACTGGGTCACCATACATACTCGAATACGCAGTCGACAGCACTGCACACAGCACACAGAGTGGCCGGCCGAGGGTGCTGGGCGTGGTGGGCGTGGTGGGCGGCCGCTCTGGTCGTGCGCGCTGGTGCAGGCGAGGTGCAGCGCCGCACGCCGTCGCTCGAGAGCAGGGACGCGCCGGTGCCGCGCGCACGCGCCCCCGCCCCGCGCCGCGCCTGCGCCCCGGGCTGCCCTGTCCACGTTAATTGACTAAATATAGGGTGGCCTCCGCGGGGGAATCGATATTGACATCCGCGACGGGTCACCGCTTCGACGTCTGACATTTATTGCCATTTCAGTTGTTCAGTGAGAAATGTCAGGAACGATACTAATTTAAATATATTTTTGTACAACTCGTTAACAATCAGTTTCAAAATGTTTGGTAATGTATGCCATCATCGACTGTCGACTGTCGAGTGTCATGCTGCCATGACAGATGCGGTGGCCTGGTTAGTACGGAGTAGTACGATTGCACACGAGAGCGCCCCTACCGACCTACTTAGGGGACGGAGTTTAGTAGTCTGGTAGACTACACAATATGTATGCCTTATTGCCTGTTGCCTGTTCGTATGCCCACTTGCCCAGTGTACCTATATGGCATTGCACTATCTGTATTATATAATACGAGTATCTCAGATATCACTCATCAATCTACGTTTCATCACTGAAAGTCTACCTACAGCTTGCACTTTAATAATTACTAAACATGTGTGTGGTTAGACTCAGGATTAAATTAACAAAAACTTACTTTTGGATATTTAACCATTAGCTAAACCTACAGTACACTCACTCACTACACATCCATTGATTTGGCGAACGATTTTTTGAGACACTTTAATTTTATGTGTTTTAAGTAATTATTTATAGAATATTCCTTTATCTCTGTTAAATATTTATGTAGACCAGAGTATAAACTCCACTAACAGAGTGACTAAATATACCCCAATATTTATGCAATTTTCTCTGTCTACTATAGCTATTTTCTTAGTATTTTATCTTAGGGAATGCTGTTATGGAGCAGTGCTTCAGATATAAATTCAATATTTATTCTCCAAAAAAGAGCCATGAGATATATTTATAAACTAAGAATGGGAGATTCTCTGCGAGATGTTTTCAAATGCAGGTATTATTACAGTCGCTTCACAATTCATATATTATAATATTCTTTTTGTCCGATAAAATATACATTGTCATAGTAAACATAGTGACAATCATACGATAGGAACGAGAAATAAAGATAAGCTTGTTACGCCAAGTTTTCGCCTCCAAAAAGTTAATAAATCTTTTATGGGTCTGAGCATACGTGTATATAATAAAGTTCCGCAGTGTATTCTAAGTTCGCCACTACCAAAATTTAAAGTATTTGTAAAAAAAGTTCTGACAAGTAAAGCTTATTACACTGTTCAATAATATTTAGAGGATAAACATGTATGGAATAATGTCTATTGAATGTAATGCAGGATAGCTGCCAACTAATGTAATACATTGTACCATTGACTTTGAAAAGAGCAACTGTTGAGTTTCTTGCCGGCTCTTCTCAGCAGAACTGCCTTCCGAACCGGTGGTAGCTTTTTGTTTTTATGTTCATTCGACGATTCAAAAGTGCTAGCCTATTTCAATAAAGAACATTATTTTGAATTTGAATTTAATCGGTACTTTAGAATAGTACAGTACAGTGGCGTAGCTAGGGGGGTGCGAGCGGTGCGGTCACACCGGGCATCAAAAAGAAAAGGGGCATAAAGTCGACGATTAGTTTGTTTTTTCTTTGTTTTTTGGACCTTAGATCATTTTAAAGGGCATCAAGTCTCTAAGCCGCACTGCGCATCAAAGTCGACGGTCACTTTGTTTTTTTTTTTTTAGAACTCATCATCAGGAAAGAGGCATCAAATCCCCTAAGCCGCACCGGGCAGCAAATACCCTAGCTACGCCACTGGTACAGTAGTTATGTAGGTAGACCTTCACTCACCTGTAGTGTCACCACATCCATGACGTCGATGTCGAGGTGCAGCAGTGGTCTGGTCCTGTTTCATGACTTTGTGTGTGGATATCAGATGCAGATCAAATATGAGGCGAGATGTGTGGATGTGAAATCGCATTAGTAAATGTAATTAAGTAGTTGAAACTTAGATTATGAAAAAAAAAAGATTACATTTTAATTAAGTTATAGGGTATGCAAGTTCCTCCAGCCAGAATTGAGCGTCCTAAAAAACCAAGAAAGAGTGATTTGTTCCTTAATTAAGTGTACTCTGTGATGATGAGGACAATTTGTGAGGAGGAACATGTAATACTCATTATCATTACGGAAGTGAAGTGGAGTGGGCCGGCCGGGTGTGGGAGACGTATTAAAGCCGACCAAACTTAGGGAAAGGCAATTCCACTACCAGTACTCTTATGGTTAAGAACTAGTTTTAAAAAAGAGTATATTTTATTTCAATAAAATATTTTTTAATATAAAATAGTTTAAGATATTTTTACTCGTATATAGCGTTCATTGATTCTATAATAATATTAATTTAATTTTATGAAACTTACATTTACAATAGGAAGTAGGTAGGTACTTGAAGGGGCTACATTAAATAATAAAAGAAGATAATGCACAATGTATTATTTTATTGACAACAAACGCGCGGGGCCCTGGCTGGCGCGGGGCCCTGGCTGGCGCGGGGCCCCGGCTGGCGCGGTCGCTGGCCCAGGCCCCGTGTTATGTTACAATACGCACGTGTCAGCTTTCCCAAATATAATACTTACGCTAAAGGTAACGATACAATGTCATTGCTCTTAAGTTTAACTTTGATAGATTGGATAAGAGTATGACGTCAACAACAAACGATAAATTGTTTTACAATATAAGACATCTATATCACTATATCAGTATGGGACTATGGGACGACCACGACTAGAGCAGCACGACACCTCACTTATTGTCTGACGACTGGCTTTCGACTTGAAAATCGGAGTTGCTACGAATGTCCGACAATTAAAGTATATATTATATTTTGAATAATTTTTCATATTTGTGCTCTAACAATTATTTATTAAAAATAATCCTAAGTATTGCTACGTATACAATGCTATAGATATGAATGTGTATAATATATCAACACTTATAACTTGAGTCGTACACGAACCAGTATAACAGCAACTGTAAAAATATCTCAACCGGAATGTAGAAACATCAAAAGGAGAGTTCAGGGAGCAGTAGCACGCTACGAAGTAGGAAAGGACGTAGCTCGTAGCTCGTAGCTCATGGCTTGTAGCGCGTAGCTCTTAGTTCGTAGCTCGTAGCTCCTCTGCTTGTACACACTTTGTTGTACGAAAGCTATACGAGACGATAGGCCTAGGCTGTCAACGAAGCACTCCACTCCCATATCACACTTACATTAATATCATTTATTTAGAAATCTTTGGAGTAATATATTATGTATTTATATAAATATATTCTCAATGTTTACTAGTACCTATGACATATCTAAATACATATATTAGGTGTACATTACTTCTCGTGCATCTTTGAACGACATCTAAGGGTCACAATGAGGATGCCGTCAGCTTTGCTTTGCTCAATGCTTTTGTAAATAAGTTGCCGGAAGCATTCGCTAAATAAGTAATTGGACCATTTCAATAACTTAATCACACAAACATGGAGCGAAATCAGAACAAGTTACTTTGAATTGGCAGGTCACCGGAGGGGAGACGGTACCGGCGCCTCATCTTACTTACATATACATATTATAACAAGTAAGCATTTCTATATGATCACTCAGTTAAATATAAATAATCTCCCCCCAAGGCCACCAGGCGACCGGTGGGGGGTGGGGGGAGTTTCGGTGGGCGCGTCCGGACTCGTACTTTACATATTTAATATTTATATACAATCGGCTCTACACTAGGAAGATGGCTATGACTTTATAAACGTATATAAGTATAATCACAACAGTTACACTAAGTACTTTGAAAATTCATGTTTTTTTATTTAAATATGATATAAACTCCTATACGAGTATGATTCTTTCTTCATAATATCCAAAATACTATATACCTTCTTATATGCGAGATAAATACAATTGAATATTCATATCATTTACATTTTTTCAATCTAAAGGCCTACGCGCATGTTTGTCGCATTACCACCATTACTTCTATACATTCAACACCGTTTGAACGTAGCTGGAGTTGGATCGACTGACTGTGTATTAGTCGGAGTCGGAGTCGGAGGAGGGCTCGCGGGGCGGCGCGGGGGCGGCTGGCGAGGGCGCGGGCTCGGCGGGCGCGGGCGCGGCCGGGATGGCGTAGGCGGGCGCCGCCTGCCCCGACGTGCGCTCGATGCCCACTCTGTACAGACCATAATAATTGTTTAAGACAAAATCTTAAGAACAAATTACGAATTTGATATCCAATTGTGCCAAATATAGTTATCTTTGTATGTAATGAACAAGAAATATGAAAGCTGTGACTCACGTGTACTCGTGCCTGGCGAGGTAGCGCACATACTTCTCCGGGGGGTCGCCGTCGTGGTCCTGCAGCGACACGGAGCGCACCGTCATGTGCGACACCTGCGTGGCCGGCATCGTGAACTCCACGAAGGCCTCCTTGGCCAGCTCGGAGGGCACCTGGTCGTAGGAGGTGAGCGCCATGCGGCACACTAGGTTGTGCGTGGTGTACGCGCCCTGGCCCTCCTTGGGCAGGCGCGGCATCCGCCACACGATGGCTCGGTGCTGGTGCTCGTACTTGGCCTGCCCTGACGTCACCTCGATCAGCGACTCCTGCAGCGTGTCCACTGCGCCCAGGAACCGCTCGATACCCTTGATCTTACCAGTGCGTCTGCCACGGAAATGTACCAAAATTATGAGAACCTTTTATGTAGCCACAATATGGTAATATTTTATATAAAGTTTGTGCCCCTGCGCTAGTCGTGGCGCGGTGAAACAAAGTGTGCCTGTAAACGCGACTGAGTGTGGGTTCAATCCCCGCCCGAGGAAATTAAATATTTATTTAAATTTTTATTTTTGTTTTTTTCGCTCTGCTGTGGCAAAGCGTACGTGCTACATAACGGCAAAGCACTACGTAGAGTTCCGTCACTCAACACAATGCCTTAAGAATATGGCGGAAAGTGGTGAACAGTGTCTTAACATTAGGTTCCCTCTGCCTACCCTGCTGTGTGCGGGATACAGCGTGAAGATAACTTGATTTAATTTATTTCTATTTTTTTATATAGAAATAGGCAATTCAAATATCCCCTACTCTCTTAAATTTAAATTCAAATATTTTTATTCAAAACTAGCGGCCCGCTCGCGGTTTCACCCGCGTGAATATATGTTAATATTAATTTCTGTCTCCATGACTACGTCCTAGTGACGTCTATGCAAAATTTGATACTCCTAGCATTTGTAGTAACGAAGTTTCATACAAACTTTCAACCCCAAAAACAACCCCTTAGAAGTCGAATATTACAAATTCCCGTCTTAGCGAGCACCTACGTCATACAAGTAACTCCTATGCAAAATTTGGGATTCCTAGCACATGTAGTTTCTGAGATTTCGTGATGAGTGAGTGACCTTTCGATTTTATATATATACTCGTAGATAAAAAGTTACAAGCTTCATTTTTTGAACGTCAAATAATTTACCACCAGTTCACTAATTCGCAAGAAACTCGCAAGGTCTTATTTTTTTGAAATTTTAAACAAATACATATTTAATTATTTGTGACAATGACAGGAACTACGGGTTTCCCATTCAAGAGTACATCGGCTATAACAATTTTCGTGTTAGGTGTTCTAAAAATCATGCATTTAGTTTTCTTAAAATAGTAAGTTATTAACACTGAACCAATGTACTACTTTCGAGAGAGCATTGTTTACATCGCCATAAACGATTTGTATTATATATATATATATATATATATATATATATATATATATATATTATATATATATTATGTATATATATTATAAGACCTATACCAGCATCTCCAGTTGAACGACCTTTAGTAAAACCATACTGTTTATCGTGCATAAGATTATGTTAAGTGAAATGCACTAATATTTGATTTAGAATATTTTTTTCAAAAATCTTACTAAACGAGGGTAGTACAGAAATGGGTCGAGAATTATTCAGATCAGAGGTACTGCCCGGTTTAAATATAGGTTTGACTTTACTAAGTTTCATTAGGTCAGTAAAGTAATGATTCAGCGACGGTTGTTAAAACTGGAATATCAGCAAAGAATTTTTCAAATACACATGTAACTCCTTTATCAGAGCTGGTTAAGCCATTGTCAATTTTTAATTTAAATTCAGAGTCATGATTCTTAGATTTTCCATTTTTATATAAAGAATTTTAAATTTTATTTTTAATATGCAAAGATTTTACCATGGCACATACTTTCTTAAATAATTTAGAACAAGCGCATTATCAACTATGTCAGTTGATAAATGATTCACTATGGTTATATGTTTTCTCACTATAAAGTTCACATAAGCTTTGTCTAGTCTTATGAATCCCCACCTCCCCACCTCCCCACCCCCCGTCGCCCAGTCATTAAATGACAGGAAATTCCTGGAATTAACAGTTTTAGATGTAAATATAGCATTAAACTCACTCTTACTAGTATTGAAAAAATTCGTATACAGTAAATTGGGATTATTTTTATATTTTAAGTATTTAAGTTTTGCTATAATATTACTTCAAAATTTTTCTACACCACCAGTTGTGCTTATTGATTATATTATAACCAAAGTAAAAGGAAGCCAACTGTCCGCAACAGTGGCGTGGTAGCCATTGTCACATGTCACATTGTAGTGTCTGACGCTTGATCTACGTGAGAGTAGAAGACCACGAAACACGTGTTCAATGAAATATTTTTAAGAGTCAATTTTTTTTTTTTTAAATCGGTAGCCATTTAAAGATTTTTCCATGCAAACTGTCAGCCCCTTATTTGCACCCTAAGGGGATGAATTCTAAAAAACCACGAAATATGTGTTCATTAAATATTTTTAAGAATCTGAATTTCAAATTTTATAAAAATCGGTGCTGTATTCAAAAAAAATCCATACAAACTTTCAACCCCTATTTCATCCCTTTAGGGTAAAAATTTTTTAAAATCCCTTAGTGGATGTCCAGATTACGAAAATAAACATCTGTCCAAATTTCACTTTTCTGCCATCAGTGATTACGACTGTGCAGGTTCGGACCATGTCACGTATCTTTAGAGATTATTTAAAACAATAAAAATCTGTACTTCCAGAATAGAGACGACACAAGTGTCCACAACCATACACCAGTATCCATAATCGCGGAAGTTCCGATTCCGATTCGACTCCCGTTTTACCATAATAGTTTGTCCTTGCACTATAAACTTGTATGAAACGGGCAGGATCCTCAAAAGACGGCGTCCCTGCTTTCCTTTTGTGTGTAATGACAATACAATAAGTTTATAATAAGAACCTCGGCCGGGAGACCAAGGCAATGAGAAAACACTTTTGTAATTTTAACTACTTGTTACTTACTTGTTTAAATTTTATCATTTTATATTTTACGTTTTTTTATCTATTTTAACTTAAATATAATCCCTTAATTTAACTGATTTAACTGAACTGATCTCGTTAATTCCCTAAGATTAAAAAAAACCTTTTTAATATAAAAAAAATATGTACGGTTCACGTACAGATTTTCATATAGCTGACGATGCGACCTAGTTTATGACGCGTTAGATCGAAATATATTTAAATTAATTAGTCGTACAATTAACATCGCAGTTGACGGGCGGCTCTCACCGCGGATTGGCATCCAACTTAAACTTTGTAACTTACGTAATAAACTCTTTACTCGCTAATCCTGTGGTTTATATCAACTCAACTCTACAACGAGCCATACAAAATATTTTACATTTCATTTTATTTCTGTGTCACTAAGATTTTTATTAGAGTCATATGTAAACTTCACATCCGCATTCATTTCCGGGAATATTTGTGTTCAACACTCTGCCCCCATACTTACCTATTGTAGCCGATATGAACGTATCGGCATAAAATATAAATATAATACTGTTCTGTACCTATGGGCAGACTTGACGGATCCATATCGGAAGTGCTTCTCGACGCGGAACAGGTAGATCCAGCACTCGGGGATGGGGAAGCGCACGGCGACGTCCTCGCAGGGCACCTGGCCCAGCTTGCGCGAGGCGAAGCCCGGCACCAGCACGTCCGCGCGCAGCTCCACCTTGTTGCCGGCGACGCACCACGCCGCCTTCAGCTGCAGCGGCAACTCGCGGTTCTTGGGCGGGCGCACGCGGAAGCGCATCAGCTCAATGTAGCACGCGTCCGGCGGCTTGAACCTGTGTATTTTTTGTATTAACTAATAGACGCACGTGCTAAGTTGTAAAGCAAAAACGAGCAAATGTATTTTTTTTTTTGCCAAAATAACTAAGAAAGGTATATAATTTGGTATACATAATTAAAAACCTTATTCCTTCCCCAAGGGCGTGTGCTGAACATTATAATTCCATGGCTGTTCAGTATCGGTTTATGCAAGTTGATAAGCAAGAACCAACACACAAAAAGATTGTAAAAAGCTTACATATAATATACCATCGCAATCTCTCATCGTCTATATTTTTTGTTTCCTCAGTGTGGAATAACGTTCTAAATTGTTTTTAACAAGTAAACCTTTATTTTGCTCTACTTTAAATCTTTTTTTGACATGTCCTTTTATACGTAGAGAGCGTCGATACACCTACTTCTATATCTGACTTTGACTTGACGGAACTCAACGTCGCGCCTCTTCTATCTAACGCACGCAAATATACTTAAATTTGTACAAAAAGACAAAATAAATTCAAAGTGACGTACTTAATAATTTGAGATTCTCCAAAAGCGTCAGGCTGCACGCAGGCGTGGAACTCGACGTCCTCGACGCGGATCCACTCCTCGGTGACGACGGGGATGATGTCGTGGCGCCCCACCACCTCCTTGCCCTGGCGGCGCAGGTCGTTCACGCCCAGCTCCACGTCCGGCATGCCTGGAAATTTTAAAATACTTCGATTTATTTGAACAGTCGATCAAATGTAAACAAATATAATAATGAATACTCAAATTTTTTATTAATAAATAAATAATTTGTCTCAATTCGATCCTAATAAACCACTTAAAAAATACAACGGTTTTGGTCAATAGATAGATTCTTGCGATTTAACCAAAAACGCTGAACACCGCGTTGTGACGTCACTGATGTTGGTAGTACTCTATGAACAATGGTCCTGAACAGAAAATAATGTTTTTTGATTACTATTAGCTAATCTACATTGATGGTATATTTGTTTCTAATATGGATTAAACTGCAAAATTGGTCGTATCGAAAGAGGAACATAAAAAGTCTATGATCAACTACAAAAGCGTTGAATGATTGGTTTCCCGTACCACTTAGGAACCCGAGGAAGAACAGACGCACCCTCGCGATCTGTTTTAAAACAGAACCCTCCGCGTCCTGCTCCACGTACAGCTCGTCTACAGCTGTTATTTGTACCTGAAAATGAACATTACGAGTAAATTGAAAGCTGCATGAAAGTCATGTTACTTTAGTAGTATCATTTAATAATCTTAAAGTATTGTCGTGGCGCAGCGGCATACCGCTTGACTGTATCTGCTAAGTGCGTGGGAGACGGAGTTTCTTAATTATGTTCTCTTTGCCTATCCTACAAGCTACAAGCAGGATGTACCTCTTCCATCTTGTAGGTAAGAGCGCGGTCGCGGTGCGCGCTGAGGCGGAACAGCGCCTCCTCCACGCAGCACGAGAACTGCTTCACATCCTCGTAGTTCAAGGAGCCAATTTTGAACAGCTGCGACACCTGCGTCCATATAAAATATATTTTATGTGGTGAAATACAAAAAACAAAATTTGTCGGAGATTAAAGATTAATATTTAAATATTGTGGCATTTCATCGATTACGGAACCAAGACGTATAAAAGGTAAGTAGGGTGTACCTGCGGCGCGTGCTCGACGGGTAGACCCAACTTGCGCAGGTCGCTCCCGAACTCCTTGACGCCCTGGTAGTCGCCCTGGATGGCGTAGGCCGCGAACTGCGACAGCTTGTTGGTGATGCGCTCCGCCTTGGTGACCTGCCCCGGCCGCACGCCCGGCCGCTCCTTGTAGAACACATACTGCAGCTTCACGGTGAAGATCTTGCCGAACTGGTCGAACTGCTGCGCGCCCACATCCGACACCGAGTAGCACGCCTGCAGCGGCAGCTCCTGCAGCGGCTCCTTGTCGCCGGCGCTGTTCAGCAGCTGCACCACCGGGTTGTCGCCCTGGTATAGCAGACGCACGAAGATCTTCTTCCAGAATCTGCGCAGAAAGTTCATTTGGTTTGGTTTTGTCTTCTGATTAGGTATGAACATTTTTGTGTAAAGACACTTCATTCCCCACTTTCCACCAGATTTTCATCATATTGAATGGGTTTGAGTTATGGAACTCAACACTGTGCCTTATCAATGTTAACAGAGAAAGAAATTAAAATAATTATTTACCCTGAAGCCACAACCGTCGCGGTTATAGTCAGACACTGAATTGTGACGTCCTCCATATATACACATTTTTACAAGTGTAAGTCAAAAAGTCAAATAATTTTATTCAAAATAAAAAGTTACATGCTTCATTTTTTAAACCTCAAATAATTTACCAGCAGTTCACTAAAGTCACTGCCTCAGACCTGAAAAGAACCGGCGCAAGAAACTCAGCGGGACGTTAAATGAATTGTGTATAGTAAATGCAATTCCGTAGATGAGTACCGTTGTCCGGTGATTTTCTTTTTGTTGGGTTGTCGCAGGTGCATCTCCCAGCCGGGCCCGGCGTACTTGGTGCGCGGGAACTCCTCCAGCGGCACCGACACGTCCTCGTCGAACAGCGGCGTGGGCGGCGTCTCGCCCCCGCTCCCCGCCCGCCCTCGGCTCTCCTCTGAATCACACAATCACATCGGAACAAACATGAGAACTACTCGTATGACCTTGATGTCAATATAGGCCGTGACGCTGTAGTGTTCCTCCCTTGTTTTTAAAAATCTTAGCACATCCTATCCTATTTACTTATTATTTAAGAAATAATTATTAACTGAAGTCATGCCATCTATTTGTAAGTGATCCTATGTGGTACGAGTTTTCAAATCCGATGACAGACGCAACATACAGAATTATATACCAACTTCTAAGCTGTAATGTTTGAAAATATTATAAATTATATGACTCCATTTTTTTCTTTATTACGCATTGTCGTAATAGAACAGCAGTGTGAGTTTGTTAACCATAAATCAACTGAGTCTAATATCTCTGTGGATTTGTTTCATCGAGTGAGTGTCTTCATCTAAGAATAATGGTTTTCAGGTATATGTTACCGACTTTTCCAAAGCCTTCGATATAATTTTCCATTCGTTCGTTATAAACAAACTAAAAGAAAAAAGAAGCTATACATGGTGATCTGCTAAGGTGGCTATGTTCCTATCTTCGAACCGCAGTGACGCGGTTACAGTCAAGGGTCACTCCTCTTTTATTATATTCATTTGTTCGTTTTAACACAAAATTAAATGACTAGTCGGGCAACAGACGATATAGAGTTCGAGTAGAGTTCTCAATTACCTCCTTTAATGCAACGTCAAACTAATTGAATTACGTACCTTGATCAAAGTCAACCCTCGGCTGCGCAACGTCGGCTGCGCTCTTGTCGAAGGGGTTGGCGCGCGGCGCCTCGGGCAGCGCCTGCGGGCGCGGCGGGGGCGCCAGCGCCGGCACCGGCAGCGCCCCCGCCGACTCCGCGCCGCTCGAGTCGTCCTTCGGGCTAAAGTTTGATGTTATCATATTACTACTCGAATGATGTGTTCGGCTTCGGTCACGAATACTCGTATTGCTGTTATTTTGTTAAAGCTAATAAAATATATAGAAAGATAAAGAATTTATATCACGCTTCTGAGAAAATAGTTACATAAATAATACGGTTCTTCCTAATGCTATACATGTATGGTACACTATTGAGTTACATCGAGGATTTAATGACCGAATAAACACGGAGAACGTGTCGTCTGTGGAGTCCCGCGAGCCCTGCGCCTCGAGGCGCGGCGTGGCGGCGGGCGGGGGCGGAGCGCCCATGCTCAGGAACGGGTCGAAGGCTTCCGCCTCGAAGCCGCCGGGGCCGCCCTCCGCCGCGCCGTCGTCGCCCCAAGCATCTGTTAAGTAGCTGTTTGTTAATAAATGTTTTATTAATAGCTGTACATAGTAACAATTGCGTTATATTAATAACATTTTATTTAATTTTTTATCCAAAAATATTCGTAAGAACTTTATATACGAGTATTTTATAATTATTTTTGTTTCCTCGCTTTGGCAGTTGAAGTGCCATATTGAGTTCCCTCATTCAACATGTATTTTTTTGGTCTTACCTTTATAAAACAATTTTCCACATTCTATTCATAATTTCAAAAATATAATTGTCTTTTGGCATAGGTACTTTGATATCTGTGTTTGTTAAATATGACTGTTAAGCTAACAATAGTTTGTTTTTTAATAATATTTTTATTTAACATGATTATATTTACCTATGATTGAGGCCGTCGTGGCGCAGCGGCACAAGCGTGTGACTATAAAGCGATGGTTGTGGGTTCGTTCGATTCCCACTCGAGGAAATGAAATATGTATTTAAAATGTATATTTTCATTTCTTCGCTCTGGTGTCGAGGCAAGAGCGGCGTTGAGTTTCGCCTCTCAACACACAATGCCTCCAGAATTCAGCGGAAAGTGGGGAACGGAGTGTCTTAACACTAGGTTCTCTCTGCCTACAATGCTGTGTACGGGATACAGCGTGAACCTGGAAATATATTATATATATATTTACCTATGTTCATATGGTTAGCACTTGTCGAATCGAATTTAGCGGAGAAAGCGTCAAAAGCGTCTTGTGATTGAGGAAACCCATCTTGTGCCATTGTGTCGGCTGTATCCCAACCCAGGTCCGTTGCGGATGTGATTGGGACTTCATTTGTGTTGTCTTGGCCAAGATCAAAAATATTAGTATTTTGAGTATCTTCAAAGACATCTTTTGTGGTAGAGCCAAAGACGTCTAGTTGCGGTTCAATAACATTCGTCTGAGGGACTGTCATAACAGGATCAGACGTGAATGGAGGACTGTCGACCTGAGCTTGTCCAACCATAGTCATTACTACATCTTCATACTTTACACTGGCAGTATCTGTTTGTTGATCAGAATGTTCTATGTTACTAGTAAACTCAAATGGATTTTTTTCACTTTCATTCATTTTCTGGAGGTGGTAACTCTCATCTGTGATGTCAGCGAAAGGTGAAACGTTTACTGAAGTGCTATTAACTTCTGGCAATGGTTCCGTACAGTCCATAGGAGCAACTTCATTGTCTGAGTATTCAGTGGTGATTGGAGGAATTTCTATTTGTGCTTCAGGTGCTATTGATTCAGTAATATTTGTTTCTGGTTCATTGAAAAATAAATTATTAGATTCAGATGTATTTGCCACATTAGAAGTGAAAACTTCTGAAGGTTTCATCTCAGTTTCCGTTGGTAGTTCAGGAATATCATCACTAAGAAAATCTATTTGTTTTTCTTCTTGCCTGGGGGCTGAATATAAACTTAAAATTGCTTCTTTTGTGGGCTTAACTACTATTGGAGCTGGAGCATCAAATAGGTTAATGTCATCGGCTGCTATTTGAGGAGGTGCTTGAGGCCTTGGTGGTGGTGCAGGCCTTGGAGGCCGCGCAGGCGGTGGACGCGCGGGCTTATTACGGTTTATGTCAACTGTAGCAGGAAGCTCTTCAATAAATTCAGGTTCAGGTGTGGGGCTAGGTGAGTGGATATCTAAAGCTGATATCGGACTTGGTGTTCGTGTCGGTGGAATGCGGTCTAACAAATGCGTGCTTGTAAATTCCATTTGTCCCGTTACAGTTAAGATTAAATTCTGTGTTTCTGGAGGAAGCGGTCGAGTCGTTGAATGAATATCTCTACTATCTTCTTCATTAGGACAACTGCAGTCAACCATAGTGGACACAAGTTCGAGTTCAGTCGGCTTAGTGAGTTTTTCGTTATCCATAGAAAGATTTCCAAATATATCAATAGAATCTGGTTCATCGAACTGTTTAGCTCCGACGCCGGTAGGCTCTGCTCCTCCAAATATATCTACTGGTACAGTATCTCCTGCAGGTGGTTCGTAGTTATTTCCAAAATCAGAAAATGGATTACTTGTAGCAAATGGATTATCACCAGATGAAAAATTAGATGTTTCTGATTCTGACATCATAAATGGATTTAATATGTCCGTGGTCACAGGAGCCACAGGCTCATTCATGCTTAAAAAGGGGTTATACGCCATTTTTTAATCTTTTATTTAGTTTAAAAACTCTGATTCAAGTAGTTTAATCTCAGTTCTTCCTGGATTCAGATCACTAGCAAATGAAGTATCAAAAGGATCGAAATCGTCTTGTGTAATTCGTAGAGAATCTGATGGTTCTGGAGTCAAAGCTTTAATCTGAAAAATATCGTCTTCTGGCTCTAGTAAATCCGTTACAACCTCAGTTTCCAAAGATTTAGATTTTTCACAAGAAAATTCTTTGGCGAGAAGTTTCAATTCAGTTTTACTTGGCTTTATGTCAGTGGCAAAAGATGTATCAAAAGGATCAACTTCTGAAGTCAAATCTTTGGCTGCTCTAGGACATATAGGTGTTAATACTTTAGCTTGGATTTCGTTTGCGTTGCTTTGAAGAAGATCACTTCCTTTAAATGTGTTTTTATTTAAACTTGATTGTGCAAATTCAGAATGTCTACGCTTACTTTCATATGTTACATTTACGGACAAATCTTCTTCAGAACGGGTTCGAGATAATATATCAGAAACTTTGTCATTCGCCTCAGCTTCTTCACTTAAATCTTCAGTTATTGAAACTTCTCGTGTGTAGTATGGTGTTAAAGGCTTAGTAGATTTTGCTTTAACGTCTAGTTCTGACGTCTCTACTCCATCAATATTAAAAATAACGCTTTTACTAACAACAAGATTTTCTGGGCGAGATGCTCTCCTTTCTGTTTTTGGTTCGTCTGCTCGAGGATCAAAATCTGGATCACTAGGTACTCGATAAATAGTCACCGGCACCGATTGGTCAATTAATTCTTGCTCCAAAAGTTTTAATTCAACTTTTCCTGGGGCAACAATTTTATCAATAATTGTAGTATCAAAAGGATCTATTTCAGTACTATTGAAATCTACTGGATCCAAAGGTGAATCTCCTAATTGAGTTAGATCAGTAGTACTTCCTCCTAAAAGATCTCTAGGTGGACTTGTTACATTTTCTACAATATCATCAGATGTAATAGATTCTCTTATTCCTGAGGGATTAGTCAGATGAATTCTAACCGAAGACTTACGTCTGTTATTAAGCTTTATTTGAACCTCTTCTGCCCGCGGATCGAAATCGTCGTCGTCCTCTATAATAACTTCGTCTTGTTGCACTTGCCCAAAAGTAGATATTGGTATAACGGCATCGGCAAAACTTGTATCAAATGGGTCGTCCTGGTCTATATAAGGATCAATTACATCTAGTTGATCCTCAACAATTCCTTCAGCAAATACACTTTCATTTTTGTCTGCTTCAAATGCAGACCAAGATTCTTGTAGTACTGGTTCAACTTTAATTTCTTTTTCTTCAAATTTAGGTTTTGTAGACTTTACTTCCAATGATTCAGCTGCTAATAATGTGAATTCATCGATTTCTATATCATCAGCTTCATTAGTCCTCTCCTCATCTACTACAGCCGGAAGATCTTCTTGACTTAAAGATTTCGGTTGTTGTTGTTGTAATAAAGAAGTGTGTAATGACACGCTAAGGTCAATTGGTGTAGTTATAGGTACATCCGTGTCAATATCCAAAATACTCTTTTCAATAGGTTCACTAACATTTGTAGATGAAACTGTTACTGCCTCTTTATCTACATTTTCTAATAATAAGTCACCAGGAATGATTCTTTTCGCTCTCTTGCTTGTGATTGTAAGGTTATCAATACGGCCTGTGAGAACCTCCACGGCAACTCCGATGTCTAAGCTCTTCTTGCCCTTTGAACTTTGACTTTTACCTTTAATTAGAGCATCAACGTGAGATGTGTCAAATATATCGTCATCTTGGAATTCTTCAGGGGAATCTGAAACATATGTGAGTTTTACTTCGCCACGTTCAACAGCATCTACATAAGAAGTATCAAATATGTCGTCTTGGTCGTCTTCGTCTTCAGACTCGTCGTCAGTGACTCCGTAATCACTTTTATCTCCGTCAGCATCTGCGGCAATCGCCGCCGCTAAATGGGGAAAGTCTGCTTCTGTTACTTCAACAACTGGTCTTTGTGGTTCCTTTTTCTCTGGAGCTTCAACTTGTTTAGGCCCTGGTGGTACACGTTGAAAAAAAGACGTAGATTTTATCCTATCCAAATCTCCTTGTGTTTTCTTTAATATTGAATCAACACCAGTGGTCAAGTCCTTAAACTTTGACCATTCTTCATTTTCTTTAACAGACCCTTCACCTTCACCTTGCTGTTGATGTTCTCTTCTATATTTTTCTAATTCTTCTTCCGTAAAAAGCTCTTCTTCTCCTTTGCGTTTCGATTTTTTGCCTTTTTTCTTCTTTTTAAGGCCCTTGGGTAACTTTAGCATTATATGATCTTATATTTTTTTCTTTGTGTTGCTGAAACCAATGAATAATATTTTATTTCAAATAATTTTACATAAGTACAAATAGTAAAAACTATAGTTAATACTTTTTCGAACCAAATTGGAAGAATTTTGTGGATTTGTATATACGAGTATATAGTTTATATTTTTGTAAGGTACATGTCATGATATGTTTCACTTCTCTACTAGAATATTATTAATAGTATTCCTAAGTTAATTATACATACATTGTCATTATACATGTATCTACTCCAATATATAGAAATTGACACACCAAATATGGAAGTGAAGTGACTTCTTAGCATTTATATCATATTGATCGATCTCAAGCGTAGTCTGCGTAACGTACCCACGGTATAGCTATATACGTATACAGACTTGCAACAAGCTGATGTGCGATGTAGGAGATATTGGAGGAAACATTTCAAAAATGATACGCAAATGGAGGCGAAATGATTTAAAATAGAATATGAACAGTGGACACATAATGACATGCCACTGGGTCAGGGTGGAGTCAATGATAGCGGTCGTGACGACACACATACCGAGACCGCCGCCACCTACAGCTACGTGACTAGCGCGCTACGGGATAGGGCTGTACCTTCATTGCAACACGGCACACGGCACACGGCACACGGCTCGCACTCGCGCTGCGCTCGGGCTGCGCTGGGGGCGCCTGGCGAGGGACTGCGCGCAGGGCGGCGCTCGGCCCGGCGGCGCATCGACCCGCGGCGCGCGCACCCCCGCTGCGCCACCCAGCTGCGCCACCAGCTTACGTAACGAACCTCTCATCTCATTCATTTTCATCGATTGTATCCCAGTTGCCATCTACTACTAACTTTAGTTATATCCTCTTTGTTTCTAAAAAATAGATATAGTTTTTAATTACTTTACCTTTTCACGTAAAACTTAGAAACATAAAAATTAAATAATACACGTTATCGATCCTGTTGAATATATTAAAAACGTATTCTAAATTAAATTTAACAATTGAAATCAAACAAATAGTAGTAAAAGTAGAAAAATAACGCTTTAAAATAGTTTTTCCGTGATCAATTCAATAATTATTATCCCCTGAAAGGAAATCGAACCCACCACTCAAAGTCCATAGTCAAATTGTGCCGCTTTACCACAACGGAATCAAAGTACACAACTAGATCGAGTAATAATTAAAAAAAACAAAAAAATCGACTCAAAAATTAACTATTGGTCTTTTTTGTTTTGTTAGTTAAGTGCAGTTGGGTTTCGTTTTGAATCGATTAAAATGAATCATATTTTAAATGCTACATATTAGGTACAGCTGATTGCCATTGACACCTTGGTCACTTTGTCTTGACGTTTGTTTGATATTTTCAATGAATACTGCTTTATTTTTCTCGAAGTTTTTTCCCAGTAATCACCTATTGTATAAAGTTGATAGTATAAACATTGTGCTTTGAACTTAACGTTACTTTTACAATATCTCTAATAACTCAGCTCTTACATTACCACTAACTAAATAAGTACCTAAACTAAACTTATCTCAATCGTTTCAGTCTTCTTTATTCCCGACTGCTAAGGAAGGCTTATGTTTTTTGCGCGTATCGTGTAAGTATGTATTATTGTTTATTACCTCATATCTCCAGAACCGCTGAACGGATTTATATAATTGAGGTATCGTTAGATTTGTTTTAGCAGCCCAAATGTTTTTAGATATGCGACGTTGAAAAATATAATCATGGCGGCTGTAGGACGCCATTGGACTTAGTGAAAAAAGTTTATGGTTAATTAAGCCGGAGAAACATATTATGAACTTTTACTATGTTGTCCTAAACTCTTTGTGACAAACGCTAGATCGCGACGAAGTATACAGTGTATACTGCCAGGCTTTATTGGATGACGTGGCATTAGTATTTGCGGATCACTCTACACAAGTACTGGAGCAGACAGTTAACGCTAACAACAAATATTTATAAATAACTAGCACGTGCAGCGAGGGTCACGTGGGGACTAAATCCTAAAGTCACTGGAACCATCTACGTTGCAATGTATGCATCTAAACTGTACGGTCTTCCAATCGGAACCTAACGCCCTATATAGGGCATTTCAAAATGTGGCAGATAGTGATTACGTATCTCGTCCTCTCTTCAATATCCTAAGTGATTCTAGATCATCAGCATCTGGATACTCCATTCAATGAACATGCCAACGAGTTGACAAAGGACGCTTAAGCTTTGATAAAAGTTCCCTATCATATATATAAAGATCAGTAAGAGAAGAATCTGTGTTCATACGGCAAGGCAGATATGAAACATTTCACACGGGGACAGTTACCAAAAAAATCCGCCCAAACGTATAAAAAGATTATAAAATTGTCAAGACAACGCAATTGACCCCGTTATTAGTCCAAATGTTGACAGATGATAGAGGTATAGCAGAATATCTTCACAGATTTAAGTTGATGGATTCTTCGGGATGCGAAAGCGACGACAACATATCAGAATCTGTAAGGAGTGCCTAAAGATTGAAGCTGCCCCATTTGAATCCAGCAAAAGATCTTCTTATCCGAGCCCAGCTCAAGTTAACAAGAGCGGCAATAAATCAGGTAAATCATCCTGTCTTAGTATCGGATCCCAACGACCGTTATAGAAAAGCATTTCTAAAAGCTACCAAACAAATGAAGCTCATGGCTTACAAGGACATAATACTTGCTTTCCAGCGCGGATAAGCTATTCCAGCCTATGACTACATGACTAGGCAGACCAGACACAATCCTGGATGCTTAATTTAAAGAAGCAGAAGCCACGAAATATATCAACGCTACCGCACAGACCATCAGAGAAATAAATAAATATAGATCCATAGTGGTCCAGAGTAGTCCTTTTTTATTATTATTTTGAATAGGCTTGCGTTTGACCGTAACAAGCCTAAAGAGCATTGATGCGGTCTACGGTGGTGCAAGCTTGTCTAGTAAGTGTTGACTTACTAGACAAGGCTTGACCTGTTGACTCTATTTTTGAAAAAAAAACAGCTTCACGTTGTATCCCGCACACAGCAGGGTAAGCAGAGGGAACCTAGTCTTAAGGCACTCCGTTCCCCACTTTCTGCCGAATTCTGGAGGCATTGTGTGTTGAGGGGCAAAACTCAACGCCGCGCTTTGCCTCGACACCAAAGCGAAGAAATTGAAATATAAACGTAAATAAATATTTGACTTCCTCGAGTGGGGATCGAACCCACAACCGTCACGTTACAGTCACCCTTGTGCCGCTGCTCCACGACGGCCTCAGGTGTTTTTAAAGACCATATGAGTGTAATGAGTTTCAATCTCTAGCAGCGCGGATAAATAATGCTTAAACAGTTGGAAAGCCTCGATAGTACTTTAGAATCCACATTATCGAATAAATATTTATATAGATACCTAATCGGGGACGTCCCCGCTCACACCGCACCGCTGCCCTGCGAGCCCGATCACAACTCTAAAATACAGTAGAACGCGACGCCAAGTGTCATTTAGTTTGTATATAGTGTCGGCGTTTTATCGTCACCACTTTAAATGAAACCACAATTTTAACTACTAGGGTAGTAAAAAGCCTCATATAATTAAAACAAAAGATATTTTGCCTAAGTACATAAAAATAAAAGTCTGGATATTCTGACTGGATTGTAATGTCACTATGCCACTCGTTAACGACTTCATTCTATTCTTCTTCAGTATATTTTTTTTTTACTAAAATATATTTTTGTAAATAACAAATTCGTATAAAGCATTCACGAAAGACAATGTCTTACAGAACGCAAAACGGAACGTTGTTAAGAAAATAGAAACAACGCCGTTAGTGCCCCTAGCGGCAGACATATGACACTAATTTGTCAAAATAGGTTATTACGCTGCTAAATAGATTGACGTATTTGTTGCGTGTGCCTGACCGTGCGTCCCGCTTGCACGCGGGGCCGCGCGCGCTCTCCGCGCCGCGGTCTCGCTCGCGCGCACGCGGAATACGTTCCTCGACATTTGATCATATCGCTATTCGCTACCTCGAGGCTACGTCGCTAATTCGTGTCGTTTTCTGTAGTAAAGAAGTGAATAATTCGTGCATTAACCGATCGTTAAAGTGAAGAATGTCCGTTGGCCGGTCCGCAGGAGTAGCCCGCCGCAGGTGAGAGCGCAGCGCGATGGCGGAGGCGCCCGGCAGCATCGTGAAGGAGGGCTGGCTGCTGAAGCGCGGCGAGCACATCCGCAACTGGCGCGACCGCTACTTCGTGCTGTTCGCCAACGGTGACCTGGTGGGCTTCAAGACACAGCCCGAGCGCAACAACTACCGCGACCCGCTCAACAAGTTCACGGTGCGCGACTGCCAGATCATGGCCGTGGACAAGCCGCGCTCCTACGTGTTCACCATCCGCGGCCTGCAGTGGACCACCGTCATCGAGCGCAACTTCGCCGTGGACACCGAGGAGGCGCGGTGAGTCTGTAGTCCTGCAATATTCTTACATGTACGCTTGCAACTAGTTTATGCCGTTATTATTAACACTAATACATTTTACTTAAAAATAAACATGCTAGAAATAGTGTAATGAAGCTAAATTATAACTTTATTTTATAGGAAGCTTGTGATTGTGTTGAAACCTCAAATCTTTATATACATTTTTGTATTAATGAATCTAACTATTTGTCATATTATATTATGAAGCATTTAATTGCCTACTGACATTAGGTGTTCATGCTTTAACCGCATGTGCTTTAGGTTTATTATTAATTTAATATTTACTTTAATATGATGACCATCACTGGTATATTTGCCAATGACATAATTAATACTGTGTGCTATGCTGTGAGTGAGTGTAATAAATTATTTGGGATGGAAAGAACAATATTAAATTCTAATAAACTTAAAAAGATCTTCATATTCTTTTTAAATTACCTACACAGTTTAAAATAGAGCATTAAAATAAAGTACTACTGTAGTACTCTAATAGAACAACATAAAATTTACTTTGTTCCTTATTGAAAAACTTAAACTGAACCTGAAACTCTTAAATATTTTTTTTTGGTATTAATGATTGCGTCCTGCAACTGCCATATTTTCAATTTACTATTCAAGCAGGTAATGACACTATATATATCTGTGCTCCATTTTCCACTCATATTTGGGACATTGTGTGTTGCATCAATGCCATGCTTTGTCTTTGAAAGTGAAAATTGAAAACAATTCAAATAACTATAATAAATAATGATCTTAAATTAAAAATATTATCAAGAGAGTGAATAGATATTTTCTTGGGAAGTGTGAGAATCTATGTGGTCAAATATAAGTCTAGCTATACAAGAAAACAAGTTTCATTAAAATTCATCCTCGAATTATAATTTTGTGTGTGTATGGTATGGTGTACCACAAATATTTAAAAAAATCGTATATTCATATTCTATTAGTGTTTTTTATAATAATACCTTATCTATCTATATATATAAAAGGACTTGTCCTCACTGACTGAGGTAAGACGCACGCACAGCCGTAACCGCTGACGGTAGAAACATGAAATTTAGAGATATGTTTACTTTCGTAATCTGGACATCCACTAAGAAGGGATTTTGAAAAATTTTAACCCTAAAGGGGTGAAATAGGGGTTGAAAGTTTGTATGGAAAAAAAATTAATCGACACCGAATTTTATAAAATTTGAAATTCAGACTGTTAAAAATATTTAATTGTACACGTGTTTCACGGTTTCTTAAAATTTACTCTCTAAGGGTGCCAAGAAGGGGTTGAAAGTTTGTATGGAAAAATGTTTAAATGGCCACCGATTTTTATAAAATTTGAAATTTAGACTCTTAAAAATATTTCAATGAACATGTTTCGTGGTTTATTAGAATTCACCCCTAAATAAGCAAGCGAAGCTGCGCGCGTCCGCTAGTTTTTTATAAAAATTTAGGTATTTGTGGCGCAATGGCATACAGGTGTGACTGTAATGTGATGGTTGTGAGTTCAATACCCACTCGAAGTGTCTTAACATTATGTTTCCTCTGCTATTTGCAGGATACAGTGTGAAGCAGATTTAATTCTTTTTTTATTTTTATAAAAAAAAAAACTTTCAAAATATTAATTTCTTTACGTTAGTTGTAGCATTAGTTAGACACCAACTTCAAAATTATAAAATCTTTGTAAAATTATTTTATTGAATAGTTTATTGTTAGAAGTCGGTTTTTCTTTTTGTTAAAAAATAATTTATTTTCCAACAATAGAATCAATAGTTAAAAGAAACAACATCATCCTTTAATAAATGAAACCTCACTGAATTGCCTTATACTTATTGATATTATAAAGCTAAGTTTGAACGTTACTCTGCGGAAGTACTGATCCAAATTGAAAAAATTATTTGTTTTGGATAGTCCAAATATCCAGGATTATATAGATTTTATATCATGTTGGCTATACAATTCCTAGATAAATGGACTATCTAACACAAAAATATATTTTCTAAATTTTTTTGAACCTTTTTTTGTATGTTTGTCAACAATATCTTATAAACTAAAAGTTATATAGAAATGATGTAATTATAATGAATGTACATTCCAAGTTAGGGAACAGTCCAAATTTCATCAAAGTAGGTTTGTGTGGATACCATGACCCAAAAGGCATTTTGGGTCATGGTATCCACACATTTCTGGTGGAGATATACATATGTACCTAGTTTACCTAGTTAATTGACAGGTATTTGTTTTAAAATACACGAAATGTATCCGTATTTGGGGGTGGCGTTTCAGCGAGGAGTGGGTGGCGGCCATCCGCTACGTGTCGTCGCAACTGAGCGGCGCGGGCGGCGCGGGCCCGGCCTGCGCCCCCGCCGCGCTCGTGGACGCCGACGACAAGGACATCGCTCAGCTGGGGACCAGCTTCCGCGATCCCAGACGTATTGTAAGTATTCTTTGTGTCTCTGTGACTGACAGTACAGTCGAGGAGTCGTGGATCTATGGCTAAGCGGCCACGACTCGTCGACCCAATATAAGAAAAGCGATTGCCATTCACTGCTGTTCATTAGTCTCGCTAGAACTTGAGTTAGACGACGACGTGTGCAGTGTGACTATTGGCGGGGATGGGGGGCGCCGCCTGCAGCGGTGTAGTCATGGCTCGCTGTTATTCTGGAACAGGAAAATTGCAAGCGTGAGTCACGCTTCTGCGAAATTTGCGACAAACAAGCGTCATGCAGGCGACACTTGTATTACTATTTATTCAGGAAGAGGCAAGTTTATCGCAGTAAATGATTTTATGTTTTTACTCGTTTATCAATGATTTAGTATATTACGCAATTTTAGGCTAAAATAATAATAACAAAAAAGAGTTCTGTTTATGAAAATAAAAATAACTTTCCGTTTATTTTCTATTTTATTTATGTTCCTGTTGAAAAGGTATTTGGAACGTACTCACTGTGAGACAAGTTTTTATTTTACAAACTATATTAAAAAAAAAACACGCCGTACTACCTTATAGCCCAAAACATAATACAAGCAACTGTAGGAAAGGTAAAGTGTCCCCTACATCTTACTCTACTAAATAATAATTTTCACATAAATTCTAAACTTTCACGTGAATTACTATTATTTCACATAAGCTAAATTTTCACATAAATTCTATGGTTTTCTTAGTGGTGTCCTCTATAATAAATTAAATACAAAATTGTTATTCTACAACTTCAATAAATTTAAAGCTAAAAAAGTTCTGTAAAATGCTTATTGTTTTTACGTTTTAATATATGATTTTATTTATCAGCTTACGCTGAATCCCGCATATAGAAGGGTAGGCAGAGGAAACCTGGTGTTAAGACATTCCGTTCCCTACTTTCTTTTCTTTTTTTTTATTTTTTTACATTTTTAAATTCGTAAATGTTACAAATTCGTGTTAGGTTATGAAAATGGATAAAGATATAAAAGCAAATAAAAATACACATTTAGTTATGAAAATATTAATTTTATTGCAGACATTAGAAAAATTCGAGTTTGTGAAAGTGCTGGGGAAAGGGACGTTCGGCAAGGTGGTGCTCAGCCGCGAGAAGGGTACCGGCAAGTTGTACGCCATGAAGATCCTCAAGAAGCATCTTATCATACAGAAGGACGAGGTTGCACACACCATCACCGAGAACTATGTGCTCAAGAAAACCAAGCATCCCTTCCTCACGGCGCTGCGCTACTCTTTCCAGACCGCCGACCGTGTGTGCTTCGTGATGGAGTACGCTAACGGAGGCGAGCTGTTCTTCCACTTGTCCAGGGTGCGCTCCTTCAGCGAGGACCGCACGCGTTTCTACGGCGCGGAGATAGTGTCCGCGCTCGGCTACCTGCACGCCGAGGGCATCATCTACCGCGACCTCAAGCTCGAGAACCTGTTGCTCGACAAGGACGGCCACATCAAGATCGCCGACTTCGGGCTGTGCAAGACGAACATCACCTACGGCCGCACCACCAAGACGTTCTGCGGCACGCCGGAGTACCTGGCGCCCGAGGTGCTGGAGGACACGGACTACGGGCCGGCCGTTGACTGGTGGGGCACGGGCGTGGTGCTGTACGAGATGGTTTGCGGGCGCCTGCCCTTTTACAACCGCGACCACGAGGTACTGTTCGCGCTTATCGTAGAGGAAGAGGTGCGCTTCCCGCGCGCGCTGTCGGCCCCGTGCCGCGCGCTGCTGGCCGCGCTGCTGTGCAAGGAGCCGGCGCGGCGCCTGGGCGCGGGGCCCGACGACGCGGCCGACATCATGGCGCACCCCTTCTTTGCGGCCGTGAACTGGGCCGACCTGCTGGCCAAGAAGGTGCCGCCGCCCTTCAAGCCACAGGTGGAGTCCGACACCGACACGCGCTACTTCGACTCCGAGTTCACGGGCGAGAGCGTGGAGCTCACGCCGCCCGAGGAGGCCGGTCTGGGCCGAATCCCCGAGGAGACCTTCCCGCAGTTCTCGTACCAGGACCTGTGCTCCTCCGCGCACTCTGCGCTCTCGCGCCCACACTAGCCGCACGCCCGCCATTGTATATATTACACTTAGGACCGACAACCACCGTGGCTTTTATTTACACCCGCCCCTTGACCCCCTCCATTTTAGAATATGTTGAATGTTACAAAAGTCGCACCTTAATATTTTTATATATTTTATCTTCACGCTGTATCCCTAGCGGGGTAGCCAGGGAAAGAGAAGCACCAAACGCTACGGTCTCTGTATACCTATATCTCGCCTCCTATGTCGTCAACCTACCTACCTACAAAACCGGCCTCCAGGAAGTCCTCAGTATTTCAAATGTAATTTTTACGAAGGCCAACCGAAATCTATCTCTTACCCCTCACATTCTTCGTAAATCCTATTGCCATTCTTTCATTACTCTTTCGTTTGACGTGCTCAAACCACCTGAGTACATTCTTCATTCACGTGACATTCTCGCTAGTACTTGCCATTCTGTGTATCTCTTCATTGCAGATTCGATCACATCTCCACAGCATTCATCGCCCTTTCATCCTTCTTCTATAATGCCCACGTTTCTCTTCCATTCATTATTTTGTCACTACACTAACCTAGCACCCCCTCGCAACCGCTTCGCGCAGTTCCGACCCGTCCTTTCGAATCACCACATTATTATTTTTTTATTTCCTCGAATAATACTTAGTTCGTCCATTAGACTCTCCCAAAACTCCTCGAGTTCGTCTAATGGAGCTTCCTGTTTGATGTGAACCCAAAAACTGTATTCTACTGCTGCACTAACCAATAGAGAAGACCATAGCACCTTGACATCCTAGCTCGCTTTCCGGTCTGTTCTATAGCCCTTTACTATGCCATGTAGCTATTTGTAGCCTCATCCCCCACTTCTCCCGGACATGGTGAGATGGTGGTCCCCAAGACCGCATTCATCGCCACTTGACACTCCAGACGCACGGGGACTCTATTAGTGTGTTCTCGTGATGCACGTGGCGGATGGAACGTTGACCCTCAAAAGGGGTGGCCGGGGTCGCTGCGGCTAAACGTACAAACAACTCTAAACGGCTAAACAACTCTAAAAAAATGTTTTATTATATTGAACAGCCTACAAAAATATACATGTAAAATCATAAGCAATAGTAACGTAGAAACTAGGAACCAAATTGAATGTATAGTTGAAGAGAATAAAACACTTAATGTATGTTTTCAGTGAATATATTTCTCATTAGAAGACAATAGGAGCGCCCGCGACGCGCGTAGAATTTCAAAACATTAACAATAAATAATAAACCTAGGACAATAGAGCTCGCGCTTCACTTAGATATGTATTAGGAATGACTCTATACAGTACATAAAGATAACAAAATAAACCTTTACACGCTACAACGAGGCCGACCCCCGCGAAGACCCCGCGAAGGTCGCGAGGTCTGTCGGAGTAGCATATTGCAATATAATTATTTATTATTATATATTATAGAATATCATCGCGATAAGAAAATATTTGGTCATTTGTGTACTTAATCCTGTTCGAAGAATATTAAAGAATTGTAGTGAAAGAAAATCGACAAAGTATTGCTTTCCAAATTTTAAATATTACATTAAGTGTATATAATTTATATTTATATATTTTTACAAACTCCTAAATATAGACTATGTATAGATTAACATATTGCTATATAACAGTGCCGAGAGCCGATGGCGCGGGCGGGGCGCGGGGGGGCGCGTCGGCAGTATTCAAACATTCTTATTACTTAATAAATAGCAGAATAAAGCATCTCAAAAAAACTAACGCGACCTCGCCTCAAATAGAATCAGTCAGAGCGAAATTACTTATCTCTAGCGGGTGATAATAATTATTTTGTGTACAAAAATAATACTCGGCGAGGAGTGGGTCCCCCACAAACCCCCCACGCCCCCGGCCGCCGGCGGGAAGCTGCGCGAGTGCTGGACTAGAGAAGCGGGTCTGTGCAGGAGGCGCGCGGGGCGCCCCCCGCCGCCGCGCGCTACACCGCGCCCGGGGGCTCCCCCGGCGTAGTGGGCGTGGGCACCTGCGGGGCGGCGCCTTTACTCCGCGCCTGAAAGCCATTACATTACAATACGCAATTGTTCACGCTTCGTCCCGCGAACAGAATTAGGCAAAGAGTTAAGTTAGGCCATTGCAACGTTGCGACACTCCGTTCCTCGCGCACTGCTCATTTTTTGAGTCATTGTCTATTGAGTGGGGAAACTCAATGCCGCGCTTGTCTTCGCAATGTCCTCTCATCAGAGTGAAGATATGAAAATAAGTCACTCCCTCGAATGGGAATTAAGCTCACAGCCGTCCCGTTCACAGTCAGACTTGTGGCGTCAGATAGACACCTTGGTGCGCCGCTTGCGCGCGACGGCGGCGGGGTCGCTCCCCCGCTCCACCCGCTCGGCGCGCTCCCCCCGCTCTCCGCGCTCGTCCACGCCGTCGCCGGGGTCGGCGCCGAGCCGTGACGCTAGCAGGGTTAGTAATTCTTCCACTCGTCCCAACTGTCAAGTAATAGTGGTTACCAATATTAGTTCTGTATCTTTGATCAAATACATCGACAACTAGAACCATATATGTACATATACCTACGTATTTTTACCTATATATGACGTACCGATGCGCGTTTCCTATAGAGAGGGAGCCTAAAACGGCCACACCCTCGTTATGTTACAAAACCTAAAAGTCCCTGTGCACTCACACCCAGCCCCAGTAAGTACTATTAGGGTACGTTTGTTAAATGATAATGCTCAATTTTTAGACTTCCGTTCCTCAAAAGTTAAAAGCGCGGCGTTTAATTCCGCCACTCAACACGCAGTGCCTCCAGAATTCGGCGGAACGGAGTGTCTTTACACTACGTGCCCTCTGCCTACCCTGCTGTGTGCGGGATACAACGTGAAGCTGATTTATTTGATTTTAAATGACCAGGCACTTGGCACTTGGACATCTTTAAACCCTAATAAATTAAAAGCGCCTACGGATGTAGTAATGTAGTAGTTGTAGTGAACGGATTAATTTTAATTACCTAATATCTAAAAAGTAATTACTATTTGCTCTTTATATGTTCGTAGGCGCTTATAGCTTATTAGGATTCAAGGGTGTCTGGCTGGGAGTTAAGGTTAAAGCCATGCTTACTGGCATGACATCATTGCTAAGCTGATGATGATGATAGAATTAATAATAACGAGTAAGGATAAGCTGATGATTGTAAGTAGGTATAATTCCTAAACTTCTAGATCTAGTGGATAAGTGGAGTCGTTAAACTTGCCCATATTGACTTGGAGATTATGTAAAGATTAAAAACTGTACCGAATAACCATGGAACTGTTACTTGGAGCGCTGATAAAAATGTTACAACTACTTAATATTCTCATGCAAATTTCGTCAAAAATAAAGAATTTATATACAAAGACGATGTTTTCGTTTATATTATTGAGATATTCCTGTTTCTTTTAAAATTGATAGTAAGAGTCACTTTAAATTAAGTAAAACTAAATAGTAAAAGAATAAAATATAAAAAATAACTAACCAACTTCAAAAAAAGTAGTAAATAAGTAGGTATTAATAATTTCGCTCATTTTTAATAATTTTAAATTGTTATTCCACATTTAGCATAAAAATTTGAATGTAGCAGGATTTGAACGCGTGTCTCTTCGAACGCGTTTAAGTGCTCAGCCATACGCATAGCTATATCATACCCTATTCACGAAGGCATGAGATAAAAAGTAAATAAATCAAAAAAGGGTTATTTTGTAGGTCACAATTGATGGAGCGTAATATAGGTATATGTAGTAAAATAAATATTTATGGATGTGAATAATATTATTGAACAATGTCTACAGAACTTATTAGTTAATAATTATGATTTAAATTTATCGATTTCATTGATAATGATATAATTTTTATAATTATATTTTTGAAGTGAATATCAAATTTCAAATCGAATAATTTTTCTAGTCACATTTTACGGTATTGTCAATATTAAATATCATAAATTATTTTTTTAATAATAATTTTTAAATACTTGACATCTAAAATCACCCAAAAGCCGACTTGTTTTCAAACTTGAGACGCATTTTAATACTAAAAAATAAACTAGTATAGTAAATGATACAGTACAGCTACTGTGCATCGCATCGGTCAGATTATGATATCCGTTCTACCCTGTATATAAGACAGCACTGTTGTTTATCGTTCTATGGCTGAGTGGTCAGAGTGCTTAGAGTTTAAATCCCGCTATGCTGATTTATTTATACATTTTCTTAATAAGTAAACTCATCATTTTTCAACTTTCTTGATTTTGAAGTAAATAAAATGTTGTTGACGGACTGGATTATTAGGATAATTATTTATTTCATTAATTAATTGCTATTTTCATAATAAATGTGGTTAACACTTATTTATAATGACACTAGACTGGAGCAGGCAAAGCGAGTGTTGATATATCGGAAAGTTTTTTTTTAAATATACTTTACTTCTGATTTCTAACAATATTATTTACAATTTATGTTTTATTTAAGTTTGCACATATAAGTATGCACACATACTTTCTGCTGGAGCCGCTGCACCTCATTGCGCACGTCGCGCCGCAGCTCCGCCAGCGCCGCGTCGTGCGAGGAGGGCGCGGGCG
>JAEBDU010000047.1:332043-385577 GCA_016802625.1 Heliconius numata | reverse complement strand
AGATCTTTGTGGCGCAGGGGTACAAAGTGGTAACTGTAACGTGATGGATGTGGGTTCGATCCCTGGTACCAAGACAAAAGCCAGGCGTTTAGTTGCGCCACTCGTGCCTCGAATCACTCCTGCCTCGGAAATTAGGGAAAGTTTGGCGGTAATTGGGGAACGGAGTATCTTAACATTATTAATATATTATTATATATTTATATTAATATAGCAATGACTTCTCTGGTTCTTTTTAAGTCTAATTAATTTTATAAGTTAGTTGAAAACCTTAATACAACATTCTAAACATAGAGTTATCTTCTCATGTTCTAATGTCTAATCCAATATGCTACTAAATTTCTAATGTCCAATCCAAAAAGTTACTAAGTTTTCATTTTCATTATATTACTTACGGACTTCTATGAAAACTCGATTCAATTATTTTACGTTCAAGAAAAATTCTACGGAAATTTATACGTAAAAGCGAAATACGGTATATGAAAACGCTACGTCAATGCTTCGTACTACTTGACACTTCTTCTTTCTACTTAAAGATATCAAGAGAAAATAATTGAAGTATCCAATCAGTTTATTTGTGTTGCTTTTAAATAAATATATAGCTATTGAAATAAATTAATTTAAATATTTACGTTTATAAAAAGTTTAGAACGAGTCGTAGGGCACACGCGTGTGCCATATTCCAGTGGCTATAAGTGCGACAGGTGTGGGTTCGATCCCACTCGAGGAAATACTACTCAACACGCACTGCTATCATAATTCGGCGAAAAGAGGAGAGCGGAGTGTCTTAACATTACCTTTCTATATGCAGGATACAGTTAAGATAAAGTTATAATACACAATTATGTATTTATAATAAAAACATTTAAAGATATAGAAATAAAGAAAAACTTAATATTAAGAAAAAAATGCTTTAATACAATGAAAAAGTGCAATTAAATTGTTTCTAAGATTAGCCTGCACAAACAAACAGACAAAATGCTATCATTTTAGGCTATTACATTGTAGAAAGGCGCCAATAACATATTTGTTTATATCTTTCATGAACACCGATCAGTTATGATTTCTAAATATAAATTACTTTACTTGTTTTTATGAAAATAACACTCTGTTCTGCAAGGAAATTTTATAGGAAACAAAATACATGAGACAAAGAAAATTGGCTATGAATTGTTGGGAAGCGGCAGAAATTTGTTAATGAAGATTTAATTTTGTGGAGTTCGTGTTTGTTCAAATTCAAAGATCATAATTAAATGTATTTTAAAAGGAAAGGTTATTTTAATATTATTATTTAGATAATTTTAAAATATTTGTATTCGAAAAATAATATAAACAAGTCATTAAATAATAATGAACTTCATGGTATGGTTACGACAAGCCTCACTATATACGATAATTATGGATTAGAATCTTCTAGAGAGAATCGAACACCCAACCTGCCACGTTTACATTCGCGCGCTTCTACCCCTGTACCATAAGTGTCTTAATAAACATATTAATATACAAAAATAAAAAACAACCATTCCATATAATACAACATTTGCTAACCCTATTCGCTATTATCAAAGATAACAGTTTGAACCCTTAAAAGAGTTCATCTAACAAAGAAGCTCCAGTCAAAACACCTAGAATATTTCAATGAGAATATTCTCTCGTAATTTTACACGTTTCAACAAAAACTACAAAATTACAAAGAAGCTTTTACGATTAGAGCTTTTTGTTTTAATACGCATCGTATATTTTGGCGTCGAGCTTTGAAAAATATTTAACATATTTTTTTACACGCCCTATCTCGCACGTAACAGGATTGGCAGAAGGAACCTGGTGTTAGACGCAAATAGGTTTTTTTACGCTAGACTTTATAAAGGTGAGATATTTAAGAAATTAGCTAAACTACTATAAACCTATATTCCTAAAAAAAATCCCATTTATTCCTTGTTAAATGAACCAGAATTTTCATACAAAAGGTATGCTCCAAATCAACTGAATTACTGAAAATACTAATTTTCAGATCTTCCACCCACTAACGGTCGTTTAACATTAAAATATTCATGAGCTAGAACGCGTACAATCATTATCGTAATTGGTTTTCACGGTTGGTCTCCGTCGATGTATTACAATTAACAATTAGTGGTCCGCCATTTTACTTTATAATAAATGAAATTAAATGCGTGATTTGTATTAGCAATTATTATTGTTTTTTCATTTTTACACTGTATCTGTCTCCCGCTACGTGCGGGTTAGGGTAGGCAGAGGGAACCTAATGTTAAGACATTCCCCTATCATCTTTCCATCGAATTCTGGAGGTATTGGGTGTTAATTAAAGGTTTGTGAAATAATAAAATATAGATTTACATGAAATATCTTGAATAGATTTATGTGAAATTTTAATTAAATCAAACTATACCGATTAGTCTTAAATATTTCATTTTTGAAAACATAAAAAATGAACATAGAACAAGATAAAAACGTATGAAGTTGGAACAACAATACTGAAAATCCTCTGTAAAGCGTACGTTGAAATGCGAATATCAATTATATAAAAATACTGAACAAAAAATTAGAAAAAAAAGTATAATATAAAAAAAATACAGTCGAATTGATAAAATCCTTTCTTTACAGAAGTCGGCTAAAAAATACTGTTATTTACAACATACCGTTATTTATTAATCTTTAGTTAAACTAATTATTTTATTTATATAAATATATTAAATATATATTCTTCAGGTTTCCTCTTACCAAGGAATTAATTGTTGTTAGATATTATGATTGATGAAATCTAACGTAATCAATCAATGCTATGTAATGTCAGTTATGTAAGATTTCTTCATCGGACTGACAAGACTCGTTTATCAAGTTAGCGTTGGATTTAAATTTAGACTAGTTTCAAAAATAGATTTTTATACTAATTAAGTAAGTTATTATTCATCTAAAATAATAATCTAAGAATATTCTAAATATTTTAAAATAAATTATATTTTCGATGCAAATTCATTTATTTCGAACTTTTAATGCATGTATTAGACATATTAACAAGAAACAAATTTAAACTAGAGTTTTCTTAAGCTTTTTTTTTAGGAGATGACTTCTTCATATCTAATTTCCGGAGTATTTATTGTTTACCTCAGCTAAAACCAAACTTCCACCTAATAAACTTGAAAATACAATTTAAAGTACGATTGAATTTCAATAAAACGTCACGTCCATTCATATACGGAACCCTACAAAACAATACAAATCGATTACACTTGCCAATTTAATTGAGATATTTGAAGTGCTCTTGCGAAGAAAAAAAAAATGTCAGTTAAGTATAAGGACAATGTACAAATTGAAATGTGAACAGGCTTACGACAGCAAGTTTCTAGAGCATTAATTGCTCTCTTCGTAATTGCGAGGAAAATTTGATTTATCGAAGGTATGCTGAGATTTTCCGAGTGGTAAAGGTTTATATATATTCGTATTATGTTTTTTTTTAGATTTATACTGTAACCCGTATGGAGCTTGGTAGAGGGAGCCTAGTGCTAAGACTCTCCGTTTCCCACTTTGTGGCGAATTCTGGAATCATTATGTGTTAAGCGGCGGAACACAAAGTCCCTCTCGTTAGTAGAGCGAGGAAAATGAAAATATTATACATTTAATTTACTCGAATAGGAATCGAACCCACAACCAGTCGCGTTTACACACGCTTGCGCCGTCGCAATTATGCACAGTAAGTTCATATATGAAATATTATAATTTACGATTTTAGTCAAAACAGTCACCCTGTTGTCTAATCACTATTTATTATGTTTTGTAAATACTAATTTAGACATAAGCTTACCACAATAAAAATATTGGTAAATAAATTGTTTTACTTACAGCCATAAACTTGGCCTATTAAAAGCCTATTTCATAGTCCAACCATAAAATATAATTAAACATTTTAATACGTACCAAAGGAAATTATGTTGGAAATTAATTTCACATGAAACGGTCTCGGCTTGAAGGCGTATGTACTAAAGATATGTTGACATTAATATCTGTATTTAATTAAACAACTTTATAACATACATGTTTTACATCTTACGAGATGATGATAGTACTAATTAATATTTTCATTTTCCTTGCTCTGGTAACGAGGCAAAACGCGGCGTTGAGCTCCGCCGATCAACATACTATGCCTCTAGAATTCGACGGAAACTGAAAAAACTCTTAAAATAAGCTTAAAATAATTTCTTTATTTTTATATCTCTGTTTTTATATTCTCATTGGCCATTTTTTAGTAATTCCAACAATTAATGCAACAATCGGAATTTCAACTCTATCGGGCACTGGGAAGTGGTTTAAACTGAACTTGAAATATTTCACTTGTAATAAATATTATACAAATAGACGGAATTAATGCTAAAAAACCAAAATTTAATACGATTTGATCTTTGCGCTGCAATCGCGAACCTTAAAATTAAAGAGTTTTTACTAAAAGTTTGAGAACAAAAGCAAGTTCAGGAAAAACTGAAATTCAACCGACGAGTAGCAATTGGGAACTAGGTCGGCAACATTCTGTATTCGTACAAAGTTAAATGTATATTAATTTGTACGAATGCAAAGAGAAATATATTTTTGTGGACCGCCATTGTCGTGCTTAACTTTTTATTAGATTACATGATTATATTTTCATATACACGTTATATGTGAAATAGAATGGAGAATATTTAGAATTCATTGAAGTATTTGTTTAATACTACTATAATAACTAACTAACTAAAACATTTTACTAACTTACTAAAATATATTTTTTTAAATATTTTAGTAAATAGTGAACGAGACGGAGAAAACCTAATACCACTGATAGAAGACAGACCGAGACCATTGACGTGATGGACAACTCTATAAAAGCCAATCTTGCCGAATCCCTGGTCGTTACGAAAAATCCAGTAACCTCTTAGATTATAATGTTAAAACACTTCATTCTCTGCGTTGTGAATCTATACTCGGTGCAATGAATTATGTTTTTTTCCACCGCTCTAGTAAGACAAAGCGCGACGTTGGGTTTCACCATGCATTCATTTTATCTTCAGTATAAAATAAATAAGAAACATGGTTAACAAAGAAATTATAATATTCAAATATTATGTATGAATAAGTACAATCAAAATAAAAAGTCTTTTTAAAGGTATTTTTTTTAAAAGGAAATATTTGTACTCAATTAAAGACATCACTTACACCACCAATACTTACAGAAATAATTAAAACGGAAAACCTAAAAAACATCTAAGATTTATTATTATCCAGAGATATAAAAATGTTCTTAATATATATATTTAATTAAAAAATGCGCGTAAATTGTAAATGATTTCCATAAAATTTAATTAATTGTTTACGACTTTCGGGTGCGCCAGTCTAGTCAATTAATTCGTGTTGAAATTTATTTCATCGTTATTATAATTCATTTCAAATGGGCTATGAAAATTTAATATACAAAGTTATAGATTCATTAAAAATTTTAAAATATTAGAAAGAGTTTTCCTTGTAAAAGTGGTTATATTTACAGGTTTGTTTTATTTATTTATTGTTTAATATTACAGCAATATAATAATTTTCACGTTAAAGTAACCTCAGTAGTAAACATATGTAACTAAAGCAAGTAGAAAATATTGGTTTATCTTCAGCAAAAGTATTCGAAGGGTAATCTCTTACAAATTCTCTAATAGTACGAACGTGACTTTTAAAGGAAATTCTAGCGATAAAGTGCGATAGTACTTAAATATTTGGTAGATAAGTTGTTCTAGAATAATGAAAATTATGAATTTTACCTTATAAAAGTTAATTTAAAATATCAGCTCTCGGGTTCTATGTAATTATAATAGATAGATGAAATAAATATTATAATTGATAATAAAACGCCAAAGCTTATTATTTATGATACTTTGTTTTTTTTTAATATCCAACGAAAAAATATAGGATAATATTGTGGGTTCGATTCCCAGTCGAGAAAATGAGATATTAACTATTTTCATTTCCTCACTTAGGCAACGAGGCAAAGCACGGTTATGAGGAACTAGGAAATGCCAGTATCTAATGATGCACTTTCTAAATAATCAATTTTGTTTATCTTATAGAAGATATTATCAATAGATATATAAATATGTTTCTATTTAAATAACTTTTAAAATTATTTTTATTTTACTACATTTTCCACTTATTTTCATATCATCCTAACGACAGGACCTTCTAATTACAGGGTCGTTGTCAGTTTTCTAATTAAGGCGATGCTAATGGTGTTCCAGTCACTTCATGAAAGTTTGTAGTTCAAAGTTCAAACCACAATATAAGCTTAATGTATTGAAGTTTAATTATGAACCAAATGTCATCCATATTTATTTAAATTATACCAATATATTGAGTTTATAATATTTTTACGTTCATATATAAAAACTTCTTAATATATTATTAATTAACACTCTGTATCCCGCATTAGCAGGGTAGGAAGAAGGAAAATAAATAGTGTTAAGATACGCCGTTAAGAAGAAACTCAACAGCGGCTTGTGCCTTGCTACCACAGCGAAGAAATGAAAATGTTAATCAATAATAATTTATTTCCCCGAATGGAGTCCATGTATTCTCCTAATCTATCCATAATCGTCGCGTTATAGTTGCGCCATGGCGATTGTATAATATAACAAAAAGTTTAAAGCGGGCGAAGCCGCCGCCGCGAAGAAGCCGAAGTACTAATATTACTATATACTTATGTACATATATACCGGATAACGAAACGAGCTAACTAGCTAATATTATCAACAAACTTCAAGCAATTACACACACCCGTTTAAAGCGAAGCTAAACTAGAATAATAATATTATTTATTGTTTAAACTGCACTGTGTTTGCTAAACATAATTTACTATTGATATTTTAATAGTACGAGTATATATGTACTTGTGGTAATGGCAATGACGCGTATATTACTTGTATCAAGACTAGTGTTTCACGCTAGTCAAATATATAGTTAAGAAAAGCTTAGTTTATGTCAATTTATATATTAGTCTTTCTTTCACGCTGTATCCCGCATATAGCTGGGTTGGCAGGGAGCCTAGTGTTATGTCACTCCGCTCCCCACTTTCTGCTCAATTCTATAGGCATTGCCGGTTAAGTGAGTACCAACCGACGGGCCTCAACGCCAAAAAAGGCGAAGAAACGAAAAAAAAACGATTACTTACTATTTAAATATAATATTTTTATTTTATGCATAATTTCATTTAGCATTTTTTACTTTATATTATTAGGTAAAAATTTGATACGGCCTTCTTTATTCTGGATACCTAGCCACCGCATAGGACCCTTGCCCTACCATATTTTTTTCACGTATAATAGTACTTTATATATCAATATATATTAAACATTTACAAAATCTTTATATTATAATGTTAAAGCTTCACGTTAAACAATTTAATAGATTCAGGCACAAGCTAGCCTAGCTGGTCTAGCATATTTTCAATCAATGCAAATTAAATGAATATTCAAATATTTGTATATTCCCGATGATATATACGATTTTGATATGTTAATTTTGCAACTGACATGGAAAGAGAATCCACCGACTAATTAATTAATGGCAGCACAGAGCCTCTTGCAACGTTGGGCCGAACTAATTGATATTCTTGCCACGAATTGCTTCGCTAAAGGTTAAATGTATGTAGATGCCCACTGAAAAATGCCTTTGACAATTAAATTTACGTTCTAAAATATTCGTGTTTTTTTATCGTTTTTGTAAAGGAATTTTGATTTTAGAATATATTACTGTATAACAGCTTCACGCTGTATCCCACATGTAGCAGGGTAGGCATAGGGAATCTAGTGTTAAGATACTCTGTTCCCCATTTCCCATTGGATTCTAGATACATTCCTTTGCCTCTACACCAGAGCGAAGAAAATTAAAATATTTCCCCGAGTAGGAATCGAACCCACAACCCTATTCCACGATTGCCCTCTATATCCTCATATGTGAGGTATAATGCTGTTGAAATCGGATTTACAATTTCCCTCGCAACAAAGTTTAGAATAATATGCTTATTCTTGCTCCATCGAAGGAAGGTTAAGCTTACATTGTGCTACTTCTAAAGCACTCCTTCTTCATACTTAAACACTAACTGTTACATAATTGAATTATTGAAGTTTACAGTTTACGAGCTTTTACAAAGAACGCTTGTAACAAAAATGGATGTTATACTTTATTAATCCTTATCACGCTTCACGCTCTGTTCCCGTATCTGTCATCTAGCCCAATATTAAGAGAGAGAGAGATTATTCTGAAGGCATTGCGTGTTAACTAGCGCCGCGCTTTGCATCGATTCCAGAGAAAAAAGAAGAACTCCAAAGAAATAAAAATATAAATTTAAATAAATATTTTATAGGGATCGAACCCACGACTAGTCGCGTTTACAATCACACACTTGTAGGGCGCACCACGATCACCTCTTGGCAACGAATAAACCAAAATAATCTTTAAAAAAAATCTCTCAACATGTTCCATCACAATTCGATAAACATACAAAAAACGAAAAGAAATATAACAATAATAAAGAGAGGTAAAAGAGGTAAGAGGTCACATCCAATAGACCGTATAATATTATGCATTGGAGGCCATATACAAGATTCATTAAACAGGGGTCAATTCCGTCGGTGCCGGTGGTGGGTTTACGTCTCATTTGAGCAAATCGTTTCATTATTCGTTCTTGCTTATTCAAAGGGTCCAGGACGGAGGGTGAGGAGGCATGTGTTATATTGCTGGAAGTCATGGTGTTTGGAAATGGTATGAAATGCTTCAAATTACTAGAAGCCAAATAAAAACTTTATAAGCTATTGGTTGTGCATTTTTTTTCCAGTTTCAGTTTCGCGTGATAGGCAGAGGGAATCTAATGTTAAGACACTCCGCTCCTCAGTTTATGGCGAATTATGGAGTCGTTGCGTGTCGAGTGGCGAAACTTAACGCCGCGCTTAGCCTCGACCCTAGTGAAGAATTGAAAATATTAAACATTTCATTCCCCCGAGTGGAAATCGAACTTACAACCTCTTGCATTTACATTCACACGCTTGCGCCACGACTAGCCTCATGCCTCATTTCTTTTTAAATGCTGCAGTCACATAAATAAATAATTAAAAAAACATCTGGTTTCCATAATAATAAAATGGTTAATTTAATAAAACTGAAAATTGTGAAACACTGTAAAAGTACCAGGGTTGTAGCGCAAATACCACTTGTATTATCCTATTATCTGAGGACTAAACATTTCACAGCGCACACAAATTCCATGCAAAGCAAAATCTCTCTTATATATTAGTAAATAAGGTTCATTTAGCCGCAGTCCCGAGCCTCATTGTATACGCCTTGATTAAATTTGCATTAGTTTACTTGTGCTTAAAGCCTAACGGTTTGGAACTATATGGAGTAAGCGAAATTTCAGCATATGGCAGTATTTTACTGAATATAACATCTATTTATTAGACAAAGGTGCGTTATAAAATTTCCAACTTGAAATTATTAACGTTAGGTACATACTAGCAGTCTACGGCTTCGCCCGCTTAAACTTATTGTCATATTATACCAAACTCTTTCTATAAATGAGCTATATTATTGTAATGTTTCATCTTAATCCGTACAGTAGTTGGTAGACCCCACAAACTTTCATTTTGATAATATTAGTAGATATTCCCAACAAATCATACGTGAAATTATTACTTAAATTTTACTATTTTTTCGTTTTGCACGTCTAAATTCTTCTACTCTTGATATTTACTCTTAATCATTTATTGATTTACTCTTAATCAAAACACGTTATATACTGAAAAAAAAAATATTTATAATGCATAAGTAGGTATATAGGACACTTAATATATACAACGCTAAAAGAAACTAAACAATTCAAACTTAAATCGCATTTCTTATTAATGTAAATTTTGACGACATTATATCCTCAATGTTATTTAACGAATTAGGTCAATAATATATTTATCTATCTATCTATCTATCTATCGTGTTTGGTTAATCTTTAAAAAAATTGAAAAGAAAAGCACTTCTATCAGCTAAAATTGCTAACAAAATTAATTATTATCTCCCAGCCCTGAATTATATACCTTTGAAAGCTCTAATTAATCTTTAAAAGCGGTAAGCAACTGACCACCGTTAATCGATATTTACTCAAACATAGTAAGTACTGCGGCTTCTTTTGACGCAACCCCCTCTTTAGAACTTTGGATGTGATACAATCAGTTTCACGCTTATCCCGCATACAATAAGGTAGGCGAGGGAACCTAGTGTTAAAACACTCCGTTCTTTACTTTCCAACGAATTTTTCGTGGTTGGTATTGCGTGAGTTGAGTTGCGGAACTTAGCGCCGGCCTTTTGCCTTTATGCCGTTACAGATACATTGCAACTATCGACTTTCACTACGAAAAAAAAGAATATGTCTTCGGTATTTTATGTTTTTAAATTGACATTTAATCTTAAATCTGATGTATATTTGGTCTATCTATGCAAAATATAGTCCATTTATTAAATTGGCGAAAACTATATATTTTTAAAAGTAATAAAATATCTGTTTTAGGCCACAATAATATAAAAAAACATCCCTACTGTTATCTTTTACTATTATCTTCTTTTAAAAAGGCGTACAATTTCCATAGACAATATTTCTTTTACACACCTCGCTTAAATCACCAATAAATGAAATTTCCCCTAATTAATTTTCAAAATATAAAATTACACCTTTAGTCCACACATAACATGTAACTTCAACATAAAATAACAAAGAATTTACTGTCCAAACAAGATTTTCATTATACGCTTGTAAACAAAGCCAAGAATATTTATACTGGAAACCATTGTTTCCCTGGGAGTTAGAAATTTAAAGAAAATAGTACAAAAGGGTATACTCGTATAAGTGCGGTAACATTTAAACTACGGTGTCTTTTAAAGCTAGAAATCTTACGGTTGAACATTTTAATTATATACATTTGTAGCTTGCGTTGGATAAATTAGTTTTTAACTAAAAACCTTATACATATAAATAGTTCTATTTAGACATACATAATATGAGTTAATTATGTAAAAATATATATATTTTAGAGTAGAATATTCTTTTATTTTCATTTTATATAAACAATAAATTAAATGTTAATCATTACTGATTACTGTATTATAAATATAAAATAACTGTAGGCCAGTCGTGGCGTAGGGGCACAAAGTGTGACTGTAAAACCGACTGGTTATAGGTTCGATCCCCACTTGAGATGAAATATTTAATAAAATTTATATTTCCATTTCTTCGCTCTGGTATCGAGGCAAAGCGCGGCGTTGAGTTCTGCTCAACACTCAATGCCTCCAGAATTCGGCAGAAAGTTGAGAACGGTGTCTTAACACTAAGTTCCCTCTACCTACCCTGCTTGTGTGAGATACAGCTATTTTTTTTTTATGAAATAAAACACATTAAAACATAAAATTCCATTCCACATTTCACTTTAAAACATTATTTTAGTTCGTTTACACGCTTAACCGCAGCTATAGATAAATTATTAGCTCTCACTGGCATCCAAAAGGCAAACTTCGTCGTGGACGTTTACACTGATTGCACCCACATGTTTGTACAAATAGCGTGTAAACGGTCCGTTGCAGTTACTATTGGACGGACAAATGCTAACATTTGGCTATTCTTTTACACTTTTTTCTCTGTTTAAACGTTGACTTTCAAATGTTTTAGGTAAAAAATTTACCTGTGTATTTTTTGAAGCTTTATTTAAAGCTTGAGCGTATGAATGTAAACGCGAGATTGTGGGTTCGATTCCCACTAGAGGAAACGAAATATTTAATGTTTTCATTTCTTCGCTTTGCGCAATGTTCCCAAAATTCTGCGGAAAGGCGGGAGCGGAGTGTCTTAACACTAGGTTCGCGGTACCTACCCTGCTGTTTCTGGGATACAGTGTAAAGCTATAAAAAAATAAAGCTTCTGCAGAAAACAATCATATTTTTGAAATGACAATATTAATTAATATTAAAATATCAATATCAAATTATTTTGATATTATATATTTTTGGTGAAAATAGTGTCTAGTTTACAAACATGTGGTCTCAAGTTTGACCTACTGACTTTAGACAGTCTAAAACATTTCTCAGCTCTAATCGCCGTTAGACTATGCAGCAATTAGTGCTAGTGTCTATGATACTCTCAGTATGCATTGAAATATTAACCTATATTGTTATGTTTTACTGGAATATACTCATATATTTATGTCTTCGAAGTGCAAACCACAATATCTTAAACCAGCACCATATATTTTAGAAACTGTTTGTTGGTTTAATTATAAAATTCTTAATTTCTAAGTAAAATAAAACTTTCATTCAATTTAAGCAAAATCTGACTTAAAATATTTTTTTCTGTTATGAGCTTATCAGTTGGTTATTTAAATTGTAAATTAGATTTCTTTCGTACATGCTTAATTACTTTATTCTAATATTTGTAGAAAAAAAAAGAAAATTTAAATAAATAATTTACTTTTTATGACATAACATTATAACAATATAACAATATAAGAGTCCAAGAGTCCAAGATGGACGTTTGACCTAAATTTGAGCTTAACTTCGTAATTGCTAAGACTTCATCTCAACATGAGTATTTAAAGTTCTTGTGTGAATTTCTGCAAGAGTTTTGTACTAGATTTATATATAGCTTTAAATAATTGTTCCAAATTCCTTCTAACCAATAGAAGATTCTACATTTTCCGATAATATAAAGAAAACACAACTGTTTAAGAAGATTCTTTTAGCATCACATGTATCCCCAAAAATTCAAGAAAATCAGAAATTCTATTATATTTTTTTTCATGCATAGGCCAATAGTTCTAATTGTTATTGTTCCTATGATATTGTTGAAGTGCAGTTGAAACATACTCTCTGAATAGATTATTTATATTTTCATAATTTAAATCTATAAGAAACAAAATTTAAAAAATATTTTATATTTATTTTATTGGAATTAAATTATCTTAGTAAGAAACTAATTCGCGATATACCAAATAATTAGACTCATCATAATATCGATCGGTAATACCGCAAGCAACCTGCGGTCGCAACCACAAAACCACTACCACTGGGAAGGCTAGCGTAATTAACCAAGCCTAAATAAATTTATCCTAATTATAAGCTGCTATTATCTATGGCTTTTCCCCATTTTTTTTAGGGTCAACGTTTCAGGCAAAGGAACCTAGTGTTAAGGCACTCCGTTCCCCATTTGTCACCAAATATCACAACGCCGCGCTTTGCCAGAGCGAAATTATGGAAATAATAAATATTTCATTTCCTCGAGTAGGAATCGAACCCACAACTTGCCGCGTTTCCAGTCACTCAAGTCAATTTGATTGTTTTCTTTTTCTTTCTTGTAATACAATATTAATCTTAGAATATATATTACGTAAAGGGAACTCTATCTTATTAAACGGTTTTTTTTTTCATAGCATTATTTAAAATATATTCCAAGTGGAAGTTAAACTAAAATATTAATCATCATAAATCATTTATAATTTAGAAATACATATATTTGTATAAATGTGGAAGTTATTTGTGGGCAGTTTGATATATTGACACCGCGTGGTCTAATAATGGTCAAGGATATATTGATTTGTGATCAAGTTGGTACTTCTAGCTTTCATTAGTATTAATAATATTGAAGTTAAATTTACTATTATTTGTAAATGTTATAGCAAAATATTATTAAGTATAAACATTCAAAGTTGTATCTAATGTACAGAAGTTTCGCCGTAACCGGATATGAATATGAAGCTTAACTGGTTAGAGCATTTGGACAGTATCCAATAGGCGTGAGTTCAAATCTAATTGCATTAACTTAACGATTTATCTTTAAATTAAAATTATAAATAAAACTTCCAGCTTGGCCAGCCGCGTCTAGTGTGACTTTATACACATCGGTTGTCAATTCAATTTCAACTATAATAAGGTAAAAAGCGGCGTTATGTTCCGCTAGACGACACGCAATGCTTTAAGATATTTGGCGGAAAATGAAAAACAGAGTGACCCAATACTAAAACTAATATTCCTTCTGAAAAAATAAATAAATAAACAACCCCAAAAGTTACCTTCTTGTGGTTTAGGGTAGTTTTACCCTCAAAGTTTATATTGAGTGACAAATAACTTCTTTAAGTTCCTTCTGCCATACTACATACTACACGTAGGTGGATCCAAGGTAGCAATATACTTATATAAACTTGAAAAGACCTAACAAATACTATATAATTAATCAAGCTATAACATTATTTAATAGTTTTTTCTTTTTATTTACTGAATGTAAAATTTCTACTGAATAAATATATTGAAATAAATGAATATGTAAATTAACCTCGTTCTCTTTAGCCTGAATAAATATATACATATGTATAAATTATATTAAACTCGCATACGTCATCGCCCTCCTATTAAAAGTTCCATTAGACAATGTCTGTTCGCATTAACGTCTAAAGAATCTAGACCAAGTATGACTCACCCTAGACTAAGAGCTTCTAAATTCTAATATATATTTTTATTTGTAAATGAGTTAGGGAGCATATTTCCCATTCCTAAGTATTGAATGTTTATTTGGAAGAACGGAAAATCGTTAAATCGTTTGCTAATAGCTTTTTCTTAGAGCTTTTGGTAATTTAATATTTATAATTGTAATAGCTTTATTTATTTTTATTTTAATTGATTAAGACAGCATTTACAAGCAAAATTGTAGTTTTCTTCACTTCATTTTATAACATATCTTTGTTGAATTTAATGATCGTTACTTATTAAAATAAGAATAAAATCTCAACTATATTTCTATGGCTGAGGACACAAACGTCCTACTCCAAATGCATCAGTAGTGGATTCGATTCCCTCGGAGGGATGAATATTTAATATTCTTATTTTCTCGCTCTGGTAACGAGGGAAAAACGTGGCGTTGAGTTCCGCCACTCACGCCATGTCTTAAAAAATGTGGTAACGGAAATATCTTAAGGGAAACTGAGTGCCTTACGTTGCCAGGTTCCCTCTGTCTACTATGTATGACATATAGCGGGAAGCTAAGAAAAAAGGTATTTCTTTTACATAAATTTCAATTCTATTATTCTTACAAGTTATAGACATTATTATTATATTATTTGAATAAATGAAACAAAATCCCTGCAGAAAATTTTAACTTTATCCAAACAAATCCGCTATTCCACTCATATTTACTTTCAAAGCGTAACTTTGTATTCTACGGTTCGATGCAAATTGGTGGCTTTATCACATATAATACAATTTACTTCCTTACAACTTCCAATAACCTTGGTATTGGGAACCAAATGTTACTATTAATATTGTACCTATACAAAACGAGTGTTAAACTAATATTTTAAGTTGTTATTTTAAACATAGCATAGGTAAATTACAGTGGATAAATAGCTTGTTTAGAAATATAAAAAATTTAATGTACCGAGATTTGAACCCGCGCTACACATCTAGAGTCATATATCACATACAATTTCAACATAAAAGTTTCATCCTCGACGTATATACACTAATAAAGTAGTAGCAGTTAATAATAATTCAAAAGACATAAAGATTATTATAATTAATTATATGGCATTTATTCAAAGCACTAAGCACCAGTTAGTGTTACAGTGCGTCATATAAATATTCTGTCGCTCTATACTATATGAATATCGTGGATTTGACCTTTTCTTCTTCAAATATTAAAATCAAAAAATCCTGTATCCTCTCACAGCAGAGGGGGTTGCTTATTGAGTAGCGTAACTTAACGCTTAAATAAATATTATCAAACAGAAATAAACCGTATAAGTAAAATTGAAAGGAAAGAATAAGCCCAATATTTCATTATAATCAGCTTGGAGAAATCTTAGGATATAAATCCTATAATATAACATATAACATGAGAACAGAGTATCTTAACATATTAGTTTTGTATAAATCTATATTGTTGTAAGGCAAATTAATAAAACCTAAGAAAATAATATAGAATTTTCTGAATGGATAAATTAATAATGCAGTAGTAATTTCAAATTCAAATATACATAAACGAACTGACTGAGGAAAAGCGATCAGGAAAGCATTTCCATTTGTGAATTTGATATAAAGATAAATCGACCTCCAATTACTTCTTTTACATTAAATATTAAAAATTCTCTTAAAATATATTATATTAATTGTATTTCAGGAGGGAGTATCCTTGACTGATATTCGAAGTTCACAGGTTCAAATCTAAACATCGAAATAAAATATCATAATAACAACCCCTAATAGCGCGGCGTTGAGTTCTGCTATTCAATACGCAATGCCTCCAGAATCCGGCAGAAAGTGGGAAATGGAGTGTATTAACATTAGGTTCCGTTTGCCTACCCTGCTGTGTGCGGGATACAGCGTGAAGAAATCTAATAACAAATAATTAACTGCGTATACAGTAACTCTAAAAACCAAATATTGATTTTAAGATACAGGAAAAATATATTAAAATTGTTAAGCAATTATATAAAAAAAAACAGTTATTTAAATAAATATTACATTATTTAAGCGTTTAACGTTATTTTTAAATTTGTTATTTAAAATAATCCCAGTTACTGAATTATTCATAGCTAAGCTTGAAAATTATCGTGTTCTCTCATTTTGGCGCGGCATAGCGTCCAAAGTAGAAATTCTGGCTAAAAGAATATTCTGGTTGCTTTTTTACTTTGACTTTCATAAGAAAATAAATTTCGTTTTAATATAATTTTCAACACTTTGACTAAGAGGATGACAATGTGGATATTGAAAGACTTAATGTAATTTTTTTACTTCAAAAAACATTTTAATATTTTAAACATTATTAAGCAAACCATATAAAATAAAAATTTTATACTTATAAATAGTATATATCTTTTAAAATATTTAAAAACATATTTTTAATATAGCATCAACAATGTTATTACAGAGAAAATAATTTTCATTAATTCCCTCTTTAAAATATTTTATCTTAACAATCTTTAACTTCTCAAAGATGTTAGTTTTAATTGGATTATGTTGCTAGATAAAGGAATAAAGGTTAAAGGTTAATCCTACAAAGGTCGTTTGCTAAAACAATATTTTCTTGGTTTTAAAGATAATTATTTGCAAGTATAACAAGGTCTAATGTTTTTGTATTATTTTTTTACTTTCACCTCTAATTAGCTACGAAAAATAAGTTCACAAGAAGCTTAGCGCTTAATTAAAAGTAATTTTCATTGAAAATTACAACCAAATTGTGTTGTATTAATTTTTTTAGTTAACGCACTAGCGAACAAAGGATGGAAGTAAATAACAGAAGCTTTTAATATATTTATTATATCTATTATTTTATTTATTCTTATAGCGTCATATTCTATCTTGCACATAGCAGGTAGGCAGAGGGAACCTAGTGTTAGGAAATTTCGTTCCCCATTTTGAAACCAGAACGAAGAAAATGGAAACATTAAATGCTTCATATCCTTGAATACTCTCGCGCTTACAAAAAATAACACTAAAAGTAGAGGGGCACCCCCACCACAACTAACCTCAAAGATTTTAAGCTTTTACTTTATAGTAGTTAAATCTTAACTAATAATTATTTTTCATATACATATATTGCGTTCTATCTCACTTCAGAATTTTAGCAAATAAAAAAAGACTTAATAAATCTTCTTGATAAACTAGCTGTAATTCGATATCTGGCAGTCAGGCCCTTACAGGATCTTCTTTATGGCCGATGGTTTTCACAGCAGACGGCTAATATTTCCATCAGATATCGCTGCCTTGGCCTTAAAATTGAACTTAAATCTTTTTCAGCAGTTCGTAAAAGTTGCCTCTATATCGCTATTTTAATAGGCCTATAAAAAATTATTATTGAAATCTCAGTATGGTGTTATAAACTAGAATATTATATTAGAATCGTTTATAATATTATAAGCGTTTATAATACGAGTGTAACGTGTAAAATACGTGTAGTTTAATAATATATAATTGGTTACGTGACAAGGATATTTAAGTGGTATAATATCGTGACCTTATATAATAATACGTATATGAATTTTCGTATACGTTGATTGCTATTTCATAATTAGTTATACAGCTATTTTATTTGTTATCATCGCTTATATTTTTTTAATATTTATTGTATATTTTTGTGTGTATATATATAGGGTAAGTTTTAATTGTTACTAACAAGTGGACTAATGTCTTAATTAAATAAATTTATTATTGTATATTATTATTATTTGTAGAGGCCAGTCGTGGTGCAGGAGCACAAAATATGACTGTAATACCGACTGGTTGTAGGTTCGATCCCCACTCGAGGAGATGAAATATGTATTTAAATTTATATTTACATTTCTTCGCTCTGGTGTCGAGGCAAGGGGTGGCGTTGAGTTCCGCCACTCAACACACAATACCTCCAGAATTCGGCGGAAAGCGGGGAACGCAGTGTTTTAACACTTAGTTCCCTCTTCCTACCCTGCTGATTGCGGGATACAGCGTGAAGCTGATAGTTGCTTTATTATGTACGTATGTTCTATTATATAAATATCTAAACTAATACAAAAAGCATATTTCTTATATTCAGAGGATCCATTTTCGAAACCCATTCATGCAACTAACGTAGAACTCTCAATATCTTGGACGAGAGCGTGTTAAGCCCCCAGCTTTTATTCGCTGAGACCTCCCTTTCCTGGTTACTGAGGAAATATATTCTGTAAGTGCAATTGCAATTGCTACTTTGGAAGCTGATTTCAAGTTATTTTAGTACTATTGGATATTTAAAAGAAAATTCTATTCACATGTATACTTCTACTAATACTATAAAACTGAGGTGTATGTCTGGCTAAACGAGCTAATCATAGGAACTACTGGTTCAAATAGAAATAAATAAATAAATTTACGGAGAAGTGAAGAGTACAAAGTGAACAATAACAAAAGTTTAATTTCCCTAAAAATTCATTTCATTAAGCAGGCAAAACCAAAGGTAAAGCTAGTTTTATATAAAAGTGGGGGAAAGCGTTGTATTTGTTATCTAATATGACGATGCTTATATGTGAAATCGTGTTGATATATTTTCACGACGCGTGCCGACTGTCGGGTAGTCTTATATTTAACAAGCAACATATTTTTCATTCATATTTCCAACATATGGCGTTTAATTCCACAGCCATCGTATACAATCATAAATGTTGCAATAAAACCCTAACATCTTTAATGTCAGTGTTAACCAAAAAAATTATGTCAGTCTCTTTTAAATAACCAGTTCGACCACCCAAGTTAAGACTTTAAGCAAAATAACTGTAAATGCAGTACCACACCATTCCAGCTTTGCCAGCTATTCCACGTGTAGCCGGTTAGGCAGAGGGAGCTTAGTGTTAAGACACTCCGCTGCCTACTTTCTGACAAATTCTAAAGGTATTGCATGCGTTGAGTGGTGAATAAAAAAAATATTTATTTTATTATTTCCTCGAGTGAGAATCGAACCCACAACCTGTCGCATTTATAGTCACACGCTTACACTGCTGCGTACCACAACTAGTAAACGGGGTTCATCATCAATATGAGTATAATTAAATTAGTCCTCCTGTAAGCACAGACATACAAAATACACATGAATATATAAAGTTTGAGGCCGTCGAATTTACGTTTATATTTCTATTTCTTCGCTCTGGTGTCGAGGCAAAGTGTGGCGTTGAGCTCCGCCACTCAACACGCAGTGTCTCCAGAATTGTCAATTAGAATTGGGCATTGGTGGGAAACGGAGTGTCTTAACACGAGGTTCCCTCTGACTACCCTGCTGTGTGCGGGATACAGCGTGAAAATGATTTTTTTTTAATTTAAAGTTGTTCTCTTAACACAAACACACATAACATATACGAATAGATAGATATATAAAGATACGATGACCCAATTCGGTAATAAGATGAATACCTACATTAAACTGCCTTAATATTCATACTCCATTCTCTTTGAACCTCAAAGAGCGCGTTAAGCATCTCGGTCATAATTTCTCATACAACTTAACTAGTCGCTGTTAAGTAATCTAGCTAATAATCCTATTTCATAGGAAATACTGCGATATGGAATTTATATATTTTCGATGGGTACAAATGTGGGATTGTAAACGTGACAGGTTGTGGGTTCGATTCCCATTCGAACAAATTTTTCAATATTTTTTTCAATTTCTCGGTTTGGTAACGAGGCAAAGGTCCGCGTTAAGTTCTGCCAATATTTCAACAACTCGGCGGAAAGTGGGGAACGGAAGTGTCTTAATGGGAACGTCATATGTTAACACTTGGTTCTTAGGTTCCCTCTGCCTACTCTTCTATGTGATATCGAATGAAATTAAAAAATATAAGGCTTACAAAAAAAACTAGTTATAAAATATCCATAATTTAAATAAAAAAATAAGTCTTAAATTTAAAGAAACCCCATCACCCAATTCATCTAACAAAACGAATAAAACCTAATATTTAATTTTATTTGAAAGTAATTTAAGACGTTCCATCTCATCCAAGCCCCGTAACATTGCTGTTTGAGTGCCAAAATTTGCAAATCCGTATCATTCCGGTAGCTTCCAGAGGAGGCTTTCACTTCCCTTTGGTAATTCAAAGCTGAGCTAAATTAAAACCTCGTCAGCTTCCAGCTTTAACCGTTTCGTCGTGTTTTAATGAAGTAAAACTAGTTTCTGTGTTTGAATCTTGAGATTCCGAAGATTTTTCAAAGATTTTGTCATATTTTCTAAAATTATAACCAATAAGTATATTATAAAATAGTTTTTCTTTAACAAATATTTTATTCGAAATCCTTCAAAGTTATATATAGTCAACTTTCAATAGATATAATAGAATATAATAGATGAGATTTTAATTAAAGAATAAATAAAAACAGTTACATAAATGTAACAGAAATAAATTAACTAAAACTAAACTAAAAGAAAAAAACAATCAATCAAAAAATAATCAATTAGCTAGCGTTAAACAAACAAAGATATTTTAATTAAAAACACTAACTAATCGATTAAGCAACATGTGCACAAACTTACAAGAACGATATTTCAATTAAAAACAATTTAATAATCGATTTAGCAACATGTGCGCAAAATTACAAGAAATATAGGTCAATTCGGCGTGTAAACGATATCTTCCTTACATTTTGCATACGAGGGTGGTGGAGAGAGAGAGACCCCAGAGATCACTTACCGAATTAAAATATTGAAAATCGATTTTTACAGAAAGAGGATATAGAAAATGCATGAAAGTACTAAAAATGTAAATATATACGTATTTATTTTGTTGCAATTTATGATAGTCCTTCCATAAAATAAGATTTACATATTAATAAGAAATTTGATGCGAATAAAGCGTATCTACTGTATAGAGATATTAAAAATACATACTAAATTATTTATTGAAATTACTAGTATGATAAAGTTTTATCTCCATTAATAAAACTCTTCTTGGTACAGTATATTACAATTAATACATAAAACGTAAATAAAAGATTTTCAAGGTAAATTAACACAAGATATTCTAAAAATAATTTTGACTGATTTATTATTTCAAATATTATATATGTACATCGAATGTGGCACTGAGGCCAGTTAACAAGGCACGCCAGTAACGAGGCGCGGCGTTGAATTCCGCCATTCAACACACAATAATATAAAAATTCAGAAATAAAAAAAGAAGAATATAGCATTAAATATTGCTGATTCAACGTTATCAACATGGACCTTTATTTTAATCCGAATTTGCACTGATCCTAAATAAATACGACCCTGGTGCTTTAGAATATATAATCAGTCAAGTCGAGCTGAGATAAATAATATTATATTTGTATTGATGTCTTTTAAAAGCTTTCTGATTATAATATACTTACATAAATCAGTAATGTTAAAAACATTTTGTATGAGAATTTCTCTTCAGCATACATTTGTGGATGTTTATGTTTAAAGATACTTTTGGAACAAAGAAAATTCTATATCCGTATTACGTAATAGATTTTTGTTGTAAATATGTTATTTTCCGTTGTAAATTTATTAGCCAATCAGTATATTTTAGGCGGTGTGAGATAAAAGTGCAATTTTAACAGTTAAGTTACGCAAAATCAACTAAAATAACTTCAGTGTAATTTTAACCACTAGCGTACATTCATGCTTAAAAATATGAATAATATTGTCAGCTATATTTTTAGTAAACGCCGTATCCCGCACAAAACCGAATCCTGCAGGCATGGCATGTTGAGAAGCGTAACTAAACGCCGCGCTTTTGTCATTCAGCTAAATAAAAGCTATAATTATTAGTTTATTAATTTTCATATGAAAAAATATCTATTTGTAAAGCTTAATATGTAGTGACAAACAACCAATGTCCATTGAAGCAGAATAGCAAGACGCGAGCTCGTAAATCACTGTAGCTGTAAGATACGGAAAAAAGACAGTGTTAAAACGACTCACGAACTAAAGTCATATATATCGATATAAATCTTTCCATTTTTCCTCTTAAAAATTATACAAGAATACTGTGTTATTCTTGTTATGATTATTATAAACGTTAAATAAATAATTTATCAGTAGAGTATTTTTTTAAAGGGTTTATGTTATAAAAATACTGTTCCGAGACTGCCTTCTCTTTAAACGTAATACATGTTACGAATATCTTGTTATTTCAAATTTTTGTACCAAAAATAACAAAATTCTCGTTTTTTTAGACTCTGGCGCTCAGTGAATGTATAATATATATTTCGGTAGGCAGAGGAAACCTAGTATTAAGACATTCCGTTCCCCACTTTCCGCCGACTTTTGGAGGCATTACGTGTTGAGTGGCGAAACTTAACACAGCGCTTTGCCTTCACACAACTGCAAAGAAACGGAAATATAAATTTAAAAAATATTTTAATTCCTCGAATGGCGATCGAACTCACAACCACTCGTATTTACAGTCATAATTTGCGCCCATGCGTCACAACTGGCCTCCATAATTATATACTTATGATAATTTCGAGAAGATACTTCAAATACCCTGAGAGGGTTTCAAAAGTAATCTCAAAGGCAAAACATACAACGAGAATGTTAAGCGTTCATCCTATATGTATATAGTATACTTAACTATTTCCAGAACATAATTTTGTGGCACGCTACCGGAAATTCGACTCACATGTTATCGCGTGATAAAAGATTAAGTATGAATAAATAATGTAAATAGTGTCTGAACAGGTGTTTGACCAATGGATGATATCTTTATGGAATGGAAAGTTCAGAATTTTCCATGCCAGTATTTCCAGTATTATTTTATTAGAGTAGTATAAATTTATTAAACTTTTATGACGCGGTTATTGGTAATATATTTTTCTTTCTCTTTTCGTATTGTTTCAGCATGTTCTAGTATATGACAACGTAACCAGGAAGATCTAGACGCTATTCTTATTCCTTTCACCACCATTTGCCCAATTTTCATCGCTTATACCCTAAAACCACGGTTTGTAAAAATATGTTTACGAAAATAATTTATAGATACATTTATATATTTTTAGGTTCATGCTGTATCCTGCATTTAGCAGGGTAACCAAAACACTTCGTTCTCCACTTTTCGTTGAATTCTGGAGGCATTACGTTATGAATGGCCAGAAATCTCAAACCCGCGCCTCGCCTCGAAATATTCCACTATTAAAATTTAATTAAGATCATTCCCCTGAATGGGAATTGAACACACCACTCACCACCACCAAATTAAAAATATTAACTTAGCCATAACTACGCTACGATGGGCCTTCCATCCATGTTTCAAGAAATTGAATGAAATTTCAAACTTCAAATAGGTATCACATACCATACATAGTAGAAGCTACACTTAGAGCGTTTGTGGATTTTGTAACCAAGAAGTTGCTAAGAGCAAGATGTTGTTGAAAGTGACATAGTTTTAATGGCTCCATATACATATTATGTATGTATGTCATATTACTTGTATCTACTAAATAATATATGGTTTTCTCTATGCTTAAATTGTATTACAATGTAATGTTATTTAATAATTAATTTTAAGAAAATTGTGAATATTTTCTTGGATATCCATTGCAAAATATGAAAGTTTTAATAGCTTTTCGATTTTTGCGCATAGAAAGTTAAAATTTAATAAGCAACTACAAAATACAAACACAAAAATTCGATTTAACGATGTAAGTAAAGTTAAATACATCTTACACGAACTCCTGGAATTTGAAACTAAAGATTTTCGGAAAATGAATTACCTATATCAATAACAGTTGGACCATTAAATCTCTAACAAACTATTTAACGTTATCTTCTCAAGATATATAACCAGTATTTGCTGCTATTCATTTTATAAGTTACTAGCGGCCCGCCCGCGGCTTCGCCTGCGTGAACTACGTTATTATTAATTTCTCCATGAGTACCTACGTCCTATAAGTGACGTCCATGTAAAATTTGAGACTCCTAGCATTTGTAGTAATGAAGTTTCATACAAACTTTCAACCCCAAAAACAACCCCTTAGAAGTCGAATATTGCAAATTCCTAAAATACTTACCTACGTCCTATAAATAACTTCTGTGCAAAATTTAAAACTCCTAGCTCTGCTAATCTAGCGCCTAGGTTCTGAGATTTCGTGATGAGTGAGTGAGTGACCTTTCGATTTTATATATATAGATAAATAAAACTATAATCGTTACATTTTCTATATATATTATAATTAAATTTTCTATATATTTATATATCTTGTTTTTATCCTGTAAAATATAAATATATTATAAATTCTTAGAAGGAGGCTATCATATAAACCGCACGACACGTCGCTCCAATATTTCCGAATGCCCGACACGCACAACTGCTTAAGCAAACGTGCTCGTTGTTATATTGCGCTGTTTATGGAAACTATTCTATATATTTGAAACACGAACATGTTACCTAGGTTTAGAATTTTACAACACATAAGGTGATTTGAGGGTTGTGGATTCGATTTTCGTATGGGGAATTAATCGTTCTCACTTCCCCATTTGCTTAAGGCAAATTGCAGCGTTATTCAGCTCCGTTACACAATATTTCTGGCAAAAAATAGAAAGCGGAATGTTTTGACACTATGTTAAAAAAAATTATAATCTTCGTTATCGTTAACTTGGTGACGAGTAAATGTTTTTACTAAACTAAACATTATGCGTACATTTAACTCTAAGGAATTCCTAAAGGAATAAGGAAAAAAAAATCTACCCTATAACTGTAGGGTAGATTTCTTAAAAATTCCTTTAAAATCATATATACTATACTATGTTATCTATATATCTAAACCTACCAATATATCTATATTATACCTGGCAAATATGCTTTGCATGTAAAACACGCGTATCGGTTGTATTTACACTCTGGACACGCCCCACTCCTTAGCTAATGTGCTCACAGTATCATATCTTGGAACACGCTGTATCATGAAAACCTCGCTATACTCGTATTTGCGGGACGTGAAAGTTAACTAGATGTATAAATAAAAACAAAACTAACGCTATACAAACACAGTCCTAAAAAAACAACGATATAAAATGTTTTGATATCATTATTCTGTTGTCTTTCTTATTTATTTTTCAACGTAATATAAATTTGTTGGTAATAAAATACATATTTGTTCTTTTTAATGTATTTTAAATATTGACGAATTCGGCGTTGAGTTACACTACTCAACACGCAATGCTTCCAGAATCCTTGAAAATACATAACGGAAGTGTCATAACACTAGGTTCCCAGGTTCCCTACTTTGCTACATTTTTTAAAAAAAAAATGAAAAAATAACACAAAAACTTTTTTAATATAAATTCTCAGTACTGATGCATTGCAAGCAACTGCATTGAAATATACGAATTCAATTAAACGAGGCGTACTGGTAACATTGAAACGCTGTAACCGCTTAATTGTACGAACTTGCTTCAGCATCACACGAGGGTGCAGGAATATGGTGAAATTTCTCACTGCAGCTTCTAACTACAGAACTGATCTTATCCTATTAATATAATAAATATGAAAGTTTGTGTGAATCATGAAATTTGCACAAAATAAAATTAAAAACTTTTTTGAGCTTCATGCTGTATCCTGCACATGGAAACTGGAAACCACTAGGTTTTCCTTATGCTAATAATTAATTTCCTCGAGTGGGAACCAAACTCACTGGCCTCATAAATTTAAATATTACATTCAAACTTAAATTACATTGTATAGTACTATTTTTAGGAAATCTTAATATTGTATTTTGTAATGCTTATATTACATAGAATAGTTTTCCATTAAATTGAAAAGTATATAATGGAACATTTTAAACTCATAAGTTTCCGTTGCACGATGAACGCCGCTGGAGGAAAGCTGAAGCAAAAGTGCTTCTTGATTTTTTTATGATGTTTTAGTTATTATAAGTAACTCACTTCGTTCTAGATTGGCAAGTTATTTTAATATTTATAGTCTGCCATTTAATCTTTGAGACTTACCTAGTTGGACTACATATATTTTTAGATGGTTAGAAGATATTTTAGAGTTGTTTGTCTGTCACTTACAATATACAGAAATATGTATTACAATCTTAGGACAGTCATAAAAGCGTGTGACTATAAACGCGACAGGTTGTGAGTTCGATTCCCGCGGATGGAACGAATTATCCAGAACTAGAAGCATCACTATTTAACCCTAGATAGATAACCATATTTAACTGCACACTAAAGATAACCATACGTCGATTCAACGTGCGAATTTTTGAGTGAGCATATTTTGGATTATGTATATCCTAGGTTTATAAATATGATATTATATCTTAATGTATGTAATTATGTTCTGAATAAATAAAAAACATTAGAGTTTATTTATATTTTTATTAGAAAAAATAAAAAAAGAACAAAAGGAGGTACTTCTTACTTTATAAAACTTAAACATTTAGGAATCTCTCCGTCAGTTTTATAATTTGAGACATAAACTTTTTAAAATCATTTTTTTATAAACTATATAATATTAGAAACCTAATTAAATATATTTTTTTATTAATTTTCGTCTCAAAGACACTTAGGACAGGCGCTGGACTTGTGCTCTCCACAAATGGGATTTTTACAGTTGCCGCACATAGTCTTTGTCATCCTTCTAATTTTTGATGGACAAAAGGCACAATATTTTCTTTTTTTTAGCTCAGATACACCTTCGAGTTCTGTGGGAGGTGGCTTTTACATCAGGGTTTTGAATCTTCAGCTGGACTTCTGCGTTGGTCCATTTTGTTATCTCCTCCACAATGTCATCAGTAATAAATGTACTGAAACATTCTAAAGGCTCATAAGGGCATTTATTCGTCCGAGTGGGACCCTTTGATGTCCGTATAATATTAGCAGATGATATTCTTCCACTGTTGCTGCCTTTAGTGGCTGTCCAACGTTTGCTTCGAAGAGTTTGACGCTGTGGCATGACAATCGGCATAGTTGCCGAAGCACTTTCAGGAGTTTCAGGGTTATTTTCAGACACATCTTCAGTATGCAATGTATTTACTACTGGTGGAGCACTCACCTCATAGTCTACAGCATCACTCTGTACTTCATATTTTAATAAATTGTCTTCAGTTTCACTGCCTGACCCCTGAATCACTGCATCGCTCGTTTCATGCAACAACCGACTGATTTTTGCATCGTTTATACGATTATGTGACGTTATGATGTTGTTTTTGTCGTGAGCTGTAATAAGTAAAAAAAATATGTACATTTATTCTGAAAAAATTCGCCATAACACATTTTCCTAAAATTCTAAAAACTAACACTAAAGATAACCATACGTCATTTCGACGTAAGGTAGGTAAATATTGACGAAAGTATTGCACTTACCGAAGGGATATGGGTGTGTCCTGCAAGCTCCGACGTCCGAATGATTTGATAGGAACGGCCAGTTTAGTGACGCGAAAAACAAACTAGTTATATCAATTTTTCAAAATCGAGTACGTCGATTCGACGTAGGTTATCTATCTAGGGTTAAAGACTAAATTGCGAGCGATATTGTGGTACTTGTTTTACGCTAAAAAAAATACTATACATATTTATAAAATAGAAAATATTTTCCTTTAGAAATAGTATTTCATAATGGATTTGTACAAACGTCCAGTACTAAACGCCATCCTATCCGGAAACTAGATTCGAGTGATAATGTTCTATGTAAATTATTACCTTCACGCCTTAGCATTGCATTTCTAAACTTCATGAATACTTAAGTTTGTGTACAATGTTTTACAATGTTTTACATATAAATTAAAATATTACTGCACTGTTATTTAACTTTTCAAATAATAAATTGTACTATATTTTTATCCATATTAATTAAATATTTTTTATATATATAGCATACCTATAAAGACTTCTACATACTTGTATAAGTATATTTAAGATATACAAATCAATAAAAATATTTGTTTTAACGTTCAATACTACGAAAAATTACTTTTCTTAAAAGAGCAACCTACAAACCTAGGTAAAATTCAAATCCATATATTAATATGTAGTTTTTCTTAGAAAAACTTGAATAAAATTTTAATTTTTTACATTTATTAATTCCTAACTAAAAATTATAAATTAAACTTAATTTTTCCCTGGTATATGAGGAATATAGTGACAAAAAAAAGAAAAACTCACAAATATATTCTACAAAGTTCAAAACAAAAAGCTTACATTTTCCTTAGATCTTAATTAATTTCCTCATGAAATATGTTTCATAATTTCACTTAAGACGCTCGTAGCTCGCTCGAAACATGTAATGTTAGGAATTTAATAGACATTATATAAATGTATAAAGGGATGAATGTTCTTATACTGATCAAAATGTTGTTAAATTTAAGCACATTTTGTGTAGAACTATTAAAATATAATCTATCTATTTATCTATCTATTATATCTTTGGTATTATCAATTACTTCTGTTTAGTTTAGAAAATCTTTTGATTTTTAAAATCCTCTTTTTTTTAGCTTCACGCTGTATCTCGCATGTAGCAGAATAGGCAAAGAGAGCCTATTGTTAAGACACTCCGCCTCTCCAAATTCTCTTTTTCTATTAAAATAGTGTCAAATGATCGTAATCGTAAGCAATAAAACGTTAATTCTCCATAGCATAAACATTTATAAGTAATAATCAATAAAAAATTATGTTAAAAACTTATACATCTTTTAAGCAAATGAGATTAGAATTTTATCAAAGTGCAATTAATCCAGCCATTTCGTAGCAAACAAAGTAATCTAACGAACCCTTTTCCTCCCGGCTTAGAGATAAAAGCTTAAATCGGCTTGAGCTCCTCGCAATTTAGGCACAAGCCACGTTTGAAGCATTAGCAAAAATACTTTCGAAATTTTCCAATACAGTAATAATATGTGTTAAATAGTATTTCAATTAAATAAAATAACTAGAATATTGACGCCTAGAAGAGGAGAATACCTATGAAAGGGCTCTTCTAGCTCTTAAAACACCATAACATCTAATTGACATTAGGGGACCCTACTAGTACCTAGGTACTTGTGTAAGTAACAATTTAGTAAACTTTACTGATAGACTTTCACTTCATATTTTACAAAAATCAAGACTTAACCGACAAAAACGCAAATAAAATAAAAAAAATAAAGCAAAGAAATAAAAAAACAAATATTTTCAAAAGACAAAAATTATGCACATTTTTATTTTAGTTTCATATTATTATCCGAAACACTTATAGACTTCTTAACTAAAAAAAAAACTATAAATGCTAAAAAAATATGACAAAAATTAAAAACATACAAGTGCCTACACTTTTATTTTCACTTTAATTTAGTTCGCACATTGTAACGCACACTTTTATTAAGCCATAAAGTGTGAGTGTAGTGCTCAAGCTGTGACAATTCTCCACTCAACCTATTAAACTACATGTAAAGTGTATCTTTCATTTTTATGTTATTTTTATACTATTGTAATACGTGTTTATTAGAGTATATGTAATCCACTGATATATTTATTATTCATAAAATCTGATATTAACTTACATGAACCAGTTATTCTAATCTAAAAAAGTACTAGGTTCAAAAAAAAAGTTCTATTTTTAGCCGCCGAGGAGGTGCCTCGAAAATTTGGCGGAATATGGGGAGCGGCGTGTTTAACACTAGGTTCCCTCTGCCTATCCTATTGTATGCGTGATACAGCGTGAATCAGAAAACACTGTGCTAAGGGTTCCATCTCTCATCATCTCTATAGATTTATTACTATGGTGGCTTGATGTACTATTGTTAATTAACTCGCGTAAAAGAGGGTAGATATAGGTAAAAAATACTATGAAAGCAATTGAAGTGTCTCCATCGGGGGCAGTTGCTTGTAGGCAACAGCCCTTATTGGAAGGAAACCCGTGTAAAATATCGTTATATATTCTTTTTAAAACATTAACCGCTATCAATTTCTAACACTTTATTAATAATTGAACCCATCTCTAACGTACAAGAATTTCAAATGAGTGAAATAAAGCCTCTTAAATTTGATTACTTCTCGGTCTAAGGTCGACCTAATTACAGCCTGTGAAACTACCGACGTAACACTAGGCTATTTTATATAATAGTCTTAGTTACTTTTAACAAAATTATTTTAATTTTCAAAGAAAGTAAGTACATACAGTAATACATTAAAAATGCGGGAATATGCAAAAATATACTAGCATTTAGTGTATTTAACAAAGAAAATGATTTTTACTTTTTGTCCCCTATAATTAACGTTATTTGAGAACTCGAGGTAGCAACGCTTTGAGTTTGTGTAAATTTATCCAAAAATCTATATTATTGTTTCTACATATACGCTGCAATTCTAAAAAAGCACAAGTATAAATTTTAAAACATCCAGGAAATGTATATAATACTTTTTTATATTTTTATAACTCTAAGTACGTATACTTAGAGGTACGTAATACGTAAAAAACATGAAATGATATTAGTTTTGCTTATTAAAAATCGTGAAAGACTAGAACTTTCACATTTAACAATAAAAAAATACTATTAATATAATCAAAATCATGTCCACTAATCCCACAAAACTAAGTAATCTAACTAAACAACAAACTCCTAACGACCCCTAGCTATACACATCTACAATTGTTAAGGATAAAGACGAAAACTATAACAAGGCACAAAGTTTTGGACTAATGTAAATGTATGTTATAATAGAGGCCAGAAATAGCGCACAAGCAAGCAAGCGCAATAGGTTGTGGGTTCGATTCCCACTCGAAATAATGAAAAATTTATTATTCTCATTTCCTTTCTCTGGTAACGAGGCAAAGAGCTACATTGAGTTCTACCACCCGTACGTATGAACGAATGAAAGTAATGCCTCAAGAATAATGAGAAACATAGGGAACGGAAGTATCTTAATAGGAACGAAGTGTCTTTACTCTCCACTTTAATACAAGGCAAAGCTAAAAATAATTAATGGTAAAATAGTGAGAATAGAAATGGTTGCATACATTATTATTTACTAGCACGACCCTCTCCCGTTTTGCTCCGCCATTAACGCTCGCTCGCCTCGTCTTTGACCCTAATTTTTTCTCCAGAATATTATAAAAAGAATTCTTCATCAGCCGCTATAAATCCTACAAGGTTTTATGATATCATATTTTATTTTACTAATAGGATGCTATTAAATACCTTCATAGTTTTGAATAACACTTATATTTTTTTTCAGGCCTCTTTCTATTTAAATTTCTAACTGGAATTTTCAACATAGGTATGATGTTATTTTTTTGATAATCTTTTTAAAAAAATATCTTTTTAAATGTCTATTTTTCTTATTTAATGAACCGATTCATTAGTATTAAGTACACTCCCAAGAAATTATTAATGATATAACAAATTACTTTAATCAGCTATACGCTGTATCCCGCATATAGCAGGGTGTACAGAGGGAACCTAGTGTTAAAACACTCTGTTCCCAATTTTCTCAACGCCAGACTTTTGCCGATGCCCCCTAGGGCATCAAAGCGCGAGCGAAGAAATGAAAAGATTAATAAATAATAATTTATTCCCCGAGTGGGGATCGAACCCACAACTGTCGAGTTACAGTCCCACCCTTGTGCACCTAGGTGATTACAAATTACTGTGCTTATAAATATTGCAATAAATACAACTTTTACATAAGATACTTCACGTTAATGAGCTGTCAACAACTGCAGTGCAAGTGTCATTTAGTGGAAAATGGAGTTCATAGCAAATTAACTTAGTAGTTTGTTATTATACAAATTGATTATATAATATTGATATAAATATATTAATTTCTTTTAAATAATATAGCTCTTAGGTTACATTTTTACTCACTTACTCATTGTTCATTTAAAGACATAAAAATTTAACATAAAAAACGTCTTCAATATAAAAAAAAATGAAAAAAGTAATACTCTGTCAATACAGATTCACATAATAAATGAAAATGAAAATTTCATTTATAAAAGAAATAGAGCATGAAGTGAAAAATGTTCGCCGCGGAACCGATATATTCGTATATTTTGAAGAGAAGCTTCTCTCCATATAAAATACAAAAGTATCAGTTATATACATATTTAGCTAAAGCTATAGATTTGATACTTGTTTTATGTTCATTAGTGCCTTTCACGCTTGCCTCGACTTTTCAAAAATTCAAATGGAATTAAAAATGTAAATATACTTATTAGAATATGTTTTTTTTTCTAATTACGATACAGACAGTAAATTCTGTTTAATATACAAAATTCTGTGAAACAATAAATATTTTATTTTAATATTGTTATTCATAGTAGAAACGAGCGTAAAACGATAGATAAATTTTGTATGGTGGAAAGAAGGTTAAAAATCGCCTAAGGCTAAGCTCTCTACTCGCCGACTGAGTGTAAGTAAATAAAGAGAGACGCGTTTATGCTGAATTTTTACCTGTCTCTTTTGCTAACAAAAAAATTGCAAGTTAATTAGATAATTGTATCGGTAACACAATTATATATAATGAAATATAAAATTTTAAAAAATTACCTCTAAAAAATATTCAATTTAATAAAATCAAATAAATCAGCTTCACGTTGTATCCCGCACACAGCAGGTTAGGCAGAGGGAACCTAGCGTTAAGACACCTTGATCCCCAGTTTCCCACAAATTTTACGCAGCATTACGTGTTAAATGGCAGAACTCAACACCGCGATTTGCCTCGACACCAGAGCGAAGAAATGGAAATATAAATTAAAATAAATATTTCATCTCGAGTGAGGATAGAACCCACAACCGTCGGGTTACAGTCACACTCTCTTTCTCCGTACGTCACGACGGTCTCCAAGTAAATGTTTAATTTAATGATAAACGAGTAATAATTCAAACTCTTCTTATCAACATAATAGCCCAAATCTATTACCCTATTAAGAAGCCATTTTCACCCTATAAATTAGCTTACGGTATGCAATTATATGAAATTGATTTCGTCTAACGTTTTGTTTAATTTATACTGTAAGAGATGCCTCGGGGTATACCAGAGGGTAGGACAAAGATCCTTTGTTCATCAAACAACTTTCACTAAGAGTAACGTTTAAAACATGTATTTTCTTTTTATTTTATTATTTTTTATACTGTATCCTGCTCATGGCAGGGTGGGCAGATGATATCTGGAAACCTACTGTTAAAACACTCCCTTCGTATTAAGGCAATCTATTGAGTGACGGAAGTCAACACGCTTTGCCTCATTACCAGAGCGAACCAGAGTAAAGACATTAAATTTTTCATTTCCTCGAGTTGGAATCGAATCTACAACCTATATCTACTTAACAGAAGCGTTTTAAATTTGAATTAGGAAACATTTAATTTTAAATTTTATTGGTTTCAATTTTACTTAAATTCATATTTTATTTATTCATAATTTACTAAGTAAATATAATAAACGTAACAAGTGAAACGTTTAATAAGATAGAATAGAATAAAAGGGAATGACTGACTGTATTGAGTCCATTAAAATTATTAAATTAACAGTCCTTTTGATGTTAATCTTCTGGAAAATATAAATAATAGTGAATTCAGTGATTCATCACAAAAATTTATTTATTAGAAATAATTATAAATTATTATAATAAGCTTTATTTTTTGTACATAGATAAATTTAATGACGTTTTGACTTTACTTTTTAGAATCGTTTCCCATTCGAGAAAATGAAATATTTTATGTCTTTGCTCTGGTTCGATGCAAAGTGCGGCGTTGAGTACAGCCATTTAATACGCAAAGGTTCCAGAAAGTGGGGAACGGAGGAGTCTTAATAGGAACCTTATCTTACCCTGCTATATGGGGAAAACAACGTGAAGCAAAAAAAACTATACTACAAATATAATAATAGAAACGTCAATCATATTTTATAAAAAATAAAATATTAGAATTGAACAGTGTTTCCTCGTCAAGGAATTGGTTCCCCAAATTTCACGTCTCGAGCGTAAATTATTTCCGAACTCAAAGCGGTCAGACATTCCACACTGGCACAATGAAACCACCGGAAGCTAATAAAGGCAGGATAAAGTGGTACCTACACTATTCATACATATGTTTGTATATATGTATGTATGTATGTATGTATGTACAATACACATGAGAACAGAAACAAATTAAGCTTACGCAATGCGGTTTGTATGAAAATGGATGAAGAATATATTAGACTAGCGGCCCGCCCGCGGCTTCGCTTGCGTGAACTACGTTATTATTAATTTCTCCATGAGTACCTACGTTGTATAAGTAACGTCCATGCAAAATTTGAGACTGAAGTTACATATAAACTTTCAACCCCAAAAACAACCCCTTAGGTAGGTTGGCTATAAATAACTCGTATGCAAAATTTGAGATTCCTAGCACTTGTAGTTTCTGAGATTTCGTAATGAGTGAGTGACCTTTCGATTTTATAGATAAAATTAGTAAAATATAATTATTTATTTTTATATTTCTTAAGGCGAACCAAACGAAAGAGACATATAAGAAAAAATATTTTCAATTTCTTAAAATAGTTTTTTAGTATTATAATATTAATAACTATAAAACATAATTATTAAAAATATCACATTCCTTTTTACAATAAGTGAAAAAATATTCACTTAAAAGAGCCAAGAACAACTTCTTCCTTTAGAGTGGTTTTTAAATCGTGTGTCCTTTGAAGTCCAAACTTAATTGTGGCTTCGTAGCAACTTCTTTAACTGCTGTAGTACTAGTAGTCGATAAGATCGTTCTGTTCGAGATAACAAGAAATTGCGAGTTTGAATTTTTTTTACTTCTTCAGTATCCCGCACATAACAGGGTAGGTAGAGGGACCCTGGGAAGTTAGTATTAAGACATTTCATTCCCATTAAGACAATTTCTTCCCTTACTTTCTGCCAATTCCAGCATAGCGTGTTGAACTCAACACCTCGCTTTGTCCCAACACCAGAGCGAATAAATAGAAATACTAAATATTTCATTTCCTCGAGAGGAAATCGAACCCACAACCTGTTACGTTTACGCAAGCTTGTTCCCCTCCACCAAAACTGACCTCAAGCTGACCTGGTATAATTTTTAATTTTGCAAAATACAAAAACTAATTCCTTTAGATAGCTATTAACGAACCTTAACTCTTTATTTAAATATGTTAATAAAGGAAACACTTCGCGCTCTAATAACATTCTTGACTAAAATCAAATTCAAAATGAAATCCACAGAATCCTATCCTATCTAATAAACGTTTCTCCACTAATTATTCCTCTTTCGGTCCAATTCCAGATTCACAACTAAAATGTACTAAATTATATAGGTAAATTACATTTAGTATGCAGCCAGAGTATCGCTTTATCTGGCTCTGGCGACTCCACTCTGCAAATTGTAATGCCAGCTTTAGTGCACCAGGAGTACTGCAGTTGAAATATCTCTGTAGGTAATCTATAACAGCACGTGACTACCAGTTTTGTACCAGCATAACTTCTATAAACTTAAACTTCTTACTTATTTACTTGCTTACCTTCACGCTGTATCCCTGGCGGGGTAACCAGTGAAAACAGAGCGCCAAACACTTTGCATACCTCTTTTGCCTCGTCCACTGTCATCAACCTCAGTACATGCCCTCCAGAAAGACCTCGTGCTTTTTACGTGATCTTCCTCCAGTATCTATGATACGGTGTTTTCGAAAGTCAGCCGAGGTTTCTCTCTGTCTCGAACCGCTCACATTTCCTTTTTAAATCTTTCGATATGGTTTAATTCCCATATGATGTAGTGGCCAAAATACCTGACTCTCACTTAAACTTCGCTTGATGTTATATTCTTTTTTATTCTTTACAAGTGGAAAGACAAAGTCTAAAATTTATTTCTATAAAACACTCAAAGGCACGTAAAAATACTTCACCCTATAGTCTTTTATTTAAAGTAGCTAGCATAAAATATATATTAATTTTTAATTTTGCACTCAAGGTAAAAGATTCATCTTTCTTTATAAGAACGTCTTGTATTACTTCGTTTAAAATTACTTACTTGAAAGCATCTATCTACAGTATTTTTAATATGAAATATTTTATTTCGTTAACCACTTTATATTTTAATTAAGTTTAATTTTATCAATTGACATACAATTACTTATAGTATAAAAACAACGCTGTATCCTACACACAGCAGGGTAGGCAGATACAACCTAGAGTTAAGACACTCCGTTCCCCATTTTCCTGTGAATTCAAGACATTAGGCGCTGAGTGGCGTAACTCAACGCCACGCTTTCCCTCATCAGAGCGAACAAAATAGAAATATTAACATAATATAACTCTATCTCCACTCATACAACCAACCAATGAGAGTTCAAATAAAAGAAAACTCCTAATGAATAAAATGGAACGGATATTGCACCAGCCATTAATCCAATTGAAACAAGTTAACCTGAAACTGGTCTATTCGATCGACTTAGCGAAGGAGGCGACAGTAATAAATAAATACTGCGATCGACGTCCATTAAGGCCTGACTGTGTCTACACTCTATGTTCTATACTTCTTGTAGAATAGAATTACTTTGTCTAAAGACAAGGCCAAGTTGGAGATCGGCTTACATTTTCACAGCTGATAGTGACTAGGGTTTCTGTATTTTGTTTATTTAGCAATATTGTTTTCTCTGCGTAGTTTGGTGGAGATATTTGATTATTTATAATTGTATTTTTGTGGTAGACAGAGCCTAGTGATAAGACACTCCGCTCCCCACTTCCCGCTGAATTCTAGAGATTGACTGGCAAAACACCACCACGCTTAGTCTCGACACCAGAAAAAGAAATTAAAATATGCAATATTTCATTTTCTCGAGTGGAAATCGAACTATCAACCTGTCGCGTTTAAAATCAAAATAATAGTTTTCAATGTTCTCTATTCCCACAAAAGCCAGTAATAGGACTAGAGTAACTTTGCAAATATATCAAAATTCAAATGTCTACATTGTCAAATTAATTCTAATATAACAAGCAAATTAGCTTACTCATACAAATCAGCAGTATATATTTCAATATTTATTTAGACTGTCATTATTATAGCAAATATGATTTACAAAACAGCAATTGTTTAATATATGTACATACTAGTGGACCCGAACGCGGCTACGCCCGCTTGAACTATACGAATATTTATTAAATATATTTATGAAATTATTTACAGTTTTCAATAGAGAGATGCGTTAAGCAAGCTCATTTTAGGTGACGTTTTCTAACAACAAACTTTGCAAATCGTTGCTTAGCAACGGTCGCATACCGACGGTTGTTATTAACATGGCGGAATAAATTGCATGTCAAATTAATAAGTATTTTAATATATTGGTATATATCGATAATATTACAAATATGAGAAAAAAAAGTATCCTATGTTCATCCCGAGACCCTCAAGTATCTCTATATGAGTATTTTATCACAATTAAATTAGCGGTTTGGCCCTGATTGCGTAAAAGACAGACAGACAGACAGAGTTACTTTCGAATTTATAATATAGGTATGGATTGTAATATAATACCTAGTGATAGCTGTAACACATATCTTTAAATTATTGCAGTCGATATGCTACGATTATTCATGCATGAAATTATTATTCACATTTGGCTTCGTACAAAGAGATATAAAAACAAAGTTTTGGGTTAAATTTATTTCATAATATTATTATACTTTTTTATATTTTCTTTTTTGCATAGTGCTTTATTTGAATAGAGAGAAAAAATAGTAATGTGACACTGTTATCTACAACAGACTATTTTTAGGATTTTTTCGTGTTAAATTGAGGGTAAACAAAGCCTAACTCTTAGTCCTACGAGATATAATAGATAATGGAATTTCAACCAACAAACATTCCAAAATGAATAATATCATATTAATAGCTGTCATTCGATATTTTATAGAAAATGGGAAATCTGTATCAATTTCAACTTTAAGTACCTATATACAACGCCCTTTTAAACGTCCCCATTTCTGCCGGCGAAGTTAAACAACGCCGAAACAAATTGAAATCTTCAATACGATAAAGAAGTTTTGTATTAAGTGCAAGAAGAAAGGCAAAACATCAAAAGAAAAGTTGCTTGAAAATGTCTTAGGATTGTTACATTTCGTTTTGAAAGAGAAGTAAGTTGTGGACCAAAAGTCGGTCATTGCAGGCTCGGTTACGCAATAAGTAGCTACTGGGTCCATACTGCGGTTTTGTGAAATAACGCTTTGCCCTTTGAATTAATTATATATATTTTGTCTTTGAAATGAGATCTATTAATTAGAAGGAAATTTTAGCCGCGCGCGTTTTCGTACGTAAGGAAGACGATTCTTCAGCTAGTCTCATATTTAAAGCACCTATACGTCTTACTATCTTCTTGTTTTTTATTCATTTGTTATACTATAAATTAATCATCTATGTTTCTTATTAAACTGATAGAGTCAAAAAGCTAAAAAAGTGTCGATAAAGGCAATATTCGTCTTATTATTTTAAATACATATATATTGTGTCGTTATTTTTCTACCATCACGTTGTATCCTGCACACAACAGGTAACGCCGCGTGCCCTATTTTCCCCCTAATTCTGGAGGCATTGTGCGTTGAGAGGCGGAACTCAACGCCGCGTTTCACCTCGATACAAAACTGTACGGAACGGAAATCGAACCACAACCTGTCACATTTACAGTGCAACGCTTGCACCGCAATTGGCCTCACTGGACCAGTAATTTTAAATTTAATATTCATAAAATATCAACGAAAAATAATTAAAATTTGGCTATTAATTCAATCAACAATACCCGAGTAAACGTTAAAAACAATCCATGCAATCTGATACGAGACCGCACATCAGTCGAAAATTGAATAAGCTAACAGACACGGTTTAATTTGATGCATTCATGTGGAATACTTGCCCACAATACAGGTGCATACTTCATGGGAGGCATGCATGCATGAATTGTCCAATTAACGGAGAGATTTTCGACAAACTCGTTGTATACAGTCGGCGGCGGAGATATTTTTGTAAAATGAAAGTTAAGCTTTTTTTTTCTATCTATCACTATAGCAGGATAAAGAGGGAGCCTAGTGTTAAGACACTCCACTCTCCACTTTTCAGTGAATTCTGGAGGCATTGCGAGTTGAATGGCGGAAATTAACGCCGCGCTTCGCCTCGTCACCCGGAACTATGAAATGCAGATATGAAGATATTTTATTTCTTCGAATAGGAATCGACCCTTTTCGCCTTAAGGCTTGTCGCCTTATAAATAACTAAACAGCTAATTGAACGGTAAAAAGAAAAATTTAATCATATTTATACGTGATAGGATATCAATTTTATTACAATTATTTACAAATTTAAATAAAAATTAAATAAAAACTTTTAAAACTATCACTTTTTTCTATATGACCTGTCATTGCCCTACCGAATACCGATAGAATAAAGAAAGATATTTCAGAATAAACAGAAATATCTCAAAAGAACACTTAAAAATTTGCCTCATTCGTATTCTTAAAGCTCGTTCATATTCCTAGGGTGCATGCGGGCCGCGTAGCAATCGTCCAATTAGTACTTGAGCTGTCCGACAAACTGATGTAAAAAGAAACGACAAATGATTAAGAAAATAAATATTTGTTTTTAATATTTTACATGAAATTATGTATTTTAACTTAGTTTTATTCATAAAATTGCTGGTATGGTATTATATATAAATAGTAATCTGGTGGGGAAAGGTTTGAGGAGTTCGTCCTACCTATGTACGGAAGACATATATCGACAAAAATATTTAAATAATTAAAGACTTCTTTTTTTAACTTTACGCTGTATCCTAATCAAAGCGGGGTAGGCAGAGAGAACCTGGGAACCTACTCTTAAGACAATCCGTGCCTATTAAGACACTTTCGTTCTCCACTTTCTCTACCATGAGAGACTTTCTTCTCTTGGCTTCGGCCGTAGTTGTGTACGGAAAAGTTATTCGTCTACCACATATTCTAAAAGTTATTCACATAAAAATATAAATAACAGAAATTATATTATTACAAATTTACATTTGAATTCACTTTATCCATTTGGTTCTAGTAAAAGCTTTGTGATGGATTGTACAACAAAAATTCAATAACTAACGCTGAAGTACAAAGGTATTTTAGAAGTTTCGAAACGTACGCGTGGACGAGAATATTTGAAAAATTTCAAAGCTACTGTCTATTACAACAAAAGAACGACATGACTAACACTACTTGGAGTATCAAATGAAAAGGTATTTTCAGATAATAAAATATTTTCAATGCAATGCCAAAATTTTGCGGCGTTGAGTTTCGCAACTCAACACGCAATGCCACCATAATTCGACGGGAAGTAGAGAACGAGAATATCTTAATGGAACGGAATGTTCAGATACACTATGTTCCCAGATACCTAAGCCAGTTATGTGCATACAGATGCTTGCCTTGCTGGCTGCTGTGTGGGATACAGAGTGAAGTTAAAAGAAAAGATAGAAGAAGAAGAAGAAGAATAGAGAAGATGCCAACATTTTATTTGAGTTATTTAATCAGTACAAGAGTGTATGCTTGATGTTCAAAATAAACAGCAGACAAATAAAGTGAGCGAATTAATGATGATTTGCTTTGCTAATATCATCTAGATTTATGAGAACAGCAGTCTTAAATACTATTATTATTTTTGTTTATCAATATTTCATAATTATTGTGCAATTAAATAAAGAATAAAATAAGTAAGAGAAATATTTCAGCTTATACTAGGTACATATCCTATAAACTAATGAGTCTAAATAATTTTATATGCATGAATAATCCCACTTATATTATAAATGTAAAAATACTGAATAGATTCGGATGAAACCTTACAGTAACATAGCTTATACTTCAGAACAACACATAGGCTACAAGTTTAAGCGGGCGAAGCCGCATGTGTTTCGCTTGTATTATACATAAGCTTTTAAGGACAACGTACAATCAACGCCATCTATGTTACTAAGCGAGCTACGTTTCGAAAGCCTTATTTTCGTAATATTATAACTGTAAGACGATAGATGGCGTTGAAAATGAAGCAAATTAACCTGCTTGTAACTGTTAAAGAAATAATTAAAATATACATTTTATGCTTTTTTATGTTATGCCTAGCCAGAATGTTAATTCAAAAACAAAATGCCTGATGCAAAAAATAAGTTATAGATTAATTAACTTAAATATATTAATAAGTTACCGAATAAATAGAAACACGTACTCCATGACTCATATTAAAAATCTAAACAAAAACAAAATCCCAATATCTAAACAGTGATCTCAATACAATGAATGATAACATACGAATGAATTAGCATTCAAATCGCATGAATTACGCGATAACAATATAACCTAGTATAAACTAATGCCATCAAACAAGTCAATATAGTTCGTCACCGAGTTTTCACTATTAGGATGCTGTTACATAGATTTGTTAAAATAATTGCTTTCTTAAAGTTTACTTTTATTATCTAATTATTATTTTAGTTTAACCCACCCCCTATAATAAGAGTAGGCTGAGATCCTAGTTTTAAAACACGTAGAAAATGGCCTCCACTTTCGGTCCAACTCTTCAGATATTGCGTTGAGCGACGGAACTTAGCTCTGCGCTTAGTCGAGGAAATGAATATAATATAATTATTCAAGACTGGGTGTCGAGCTTACAGCCATCATAATTAGAGATTAGATATGTACATACATACGTTATATCTACATTTTTACTTGTATTACTTTACAAGGAAAAAAGCAAGGTGCATCCAAGACCCACAATTTTTTAAAGTTCCCCGCTATATCCCACAAATAAGGCAGGCAGAAAGAAGTGTTAAGACACTCCGTAATCCACTTTCGTATATTGAAAAATAAATTCAATCGTAGATTTAAAAAAAAAAAAGAAACACCATTGTATTCGAGGCCTAATCATAACAATCGCAAACGGTAAGCAAAACAAGAACCAACACAAATGCGCCTTCATTAGTCGACCACTTAATAGTCAGCTAGCAATTTGACACCACTAAACAATATAATAAGCCCAAATATATAGAAATATTTCTTAAAATAAATAATAAATTTAAAACTAATATAAAAAAATAATATAATTATAGTTATTTCAGTTTTAACAGACTATAATGAATTGTGTGTTGAGTTGACATGAACAGTGAATTCAAGAAGCGGAAATGAATCGTTGTACCCTTTTTGTTATTGTTTCTGTGTTTATTGTTATCACTTTACAGGTGGGTAGTTCTATATTTCTGGTTTATTTATTTGCTCATATTTTCATTCTTCATTTTCTTTCAAGGAAATTATAGGTAGTGATTTGTTGATAAATTTTAATTGTATTTCAATTTTCGTATAATTATAGAAATTTATCGAGTGTATAAAATTCATTGGATTTGTTATAGTATGTATTTATTTTTACATGAAAAATTATATTTTCTTATTAAATTCTTTCTCAAAATTTCAGACGACAGATTTTCAAGATAATCTAATAAATGGATACAGAACGTTAATAGCGGATATCCAAGTCCGAACTCAAAAATCTCGAGAGGATATGGACACCCTGGTCTCTCAAATCAAACTCCTCATGAAGAATGAAGCTGACAAAGCTATCAATTATATGACAGTATACCTTGAACAAATATCGTTATATTTTCAGGTAAATAAATCTATTTACTAAATATTATTCATATATTAAGACAGTCATTTTTTAAATGCATAAATTTATATATATTTTTTTTATTATGTTAAAAAGTACAATATGGTACGTAAATAAATAGCTCCATATCTCCCTATATATATATTTTTTAAAAACGCATCTAAATATTAGAAAAAATTTAAAGAGAAAAGAGAGAAATAGTGAAATAGGAACGGAACATTAACCGCCAGCCAGCCTCTTAGGTTAAGGACCGGAACACACGAGCGAGCTGTCGCCTACTAAAATGCTACCAAGAGACTGAGAGCTCTCATACTTTACGCGCACAACACATTTTAGAAAACTAGAAACTTAAAAGCGTGAATAAAGGACGAATGTACTGAGATCTTGACTTCTAAATTAGCTAGAAAAATAGCTGTATATAATTATTAAATTCTACTTCTTATCACTACTTTTGAAAGGTCTGATATCATTTGATAAGAAACCAGACATTCCTAATCGCCTGCTGTCTTAGAAATTAAATAAATAGAAAAAAAAACCACATAATATCAAACTCTACATTTAAAAAACATTGAAAAATACAAGCAAACGTCACAGAAATATAATAAGCGATAGAAAACCAGTCCTATCATCAATTCCATTGGAATTTGTAACACGCAATCTCAGTATAATATATTTGAATTTCAGGTAATAATTCACGATCGTAAACCTCGCAACGGTACGTACTGCAAGGAGAGCATTGTTAAACTCCTCGGTGAGAATTTGCAGCTCGCAGATGAGAACGTCACCTTATGCCTTGCTCTGGGCTATCAGCGGGTGCAACGGCTTCCAGGTGAAAATAAATTACTTGTATCTAGAGTACCGCATTATAAGTAAAGCTATTTAGATATAACCGGTATTTATATGTGGCACTTAGCTTGTATAAATACTGATGAATATTAAACATATATATTTGAATGTAAATTACTAAAATATCTAGGACATTGTTTACAAGTTTTTACTTGTTATTTTTATAAAAAACAAGTGGACCCGAATACGGCTACGCCCGCTTGAATATGCCGTATATATTAAATATATTGATGAAATTATTTTCAGTTTTCAATAGAGAGATGCGTTAAGCAAGCTCATTTTGGGTGACGTTTTCTAACAAACTTTTCTTAGCAACGGTCGCTTAACGACGGTTGTTATTAACATGGCGGAATAAATTGCATGTCAAATTAATAAGTATTTTAATATATTTGTATATATCGATATTATTATTACAAATATGAGAAAAAAAAAGTATCCTATGTTCATCCCGAGACCCTCAAGTATCTCTATATGAGTATTTTATTACAATTAAAACAGCGGCTTGGCCTTGATTGCGTAAAAGACAGACAGGCAGACGGAGTTACTTTCGAATTTATAATATAGGTATGGATAATAATATGACAGTAAAAGTCATTTGTTTTTATTATAATTTCATAGTCACACGTAGTACAAATGTACACATGCTGGATTTTAGTGCCTGTGGGATCCTACGCCGAATAATATCCTTATTCATATAAAATTAAATCCCACTACCTTCAATTTTTTATATTTATTCTAAAATGTATCTTAGAATATAAACTATAATTTTAAATATAACTTACAATTGTTTACTAAGATCATTCAGTTTACTTTGAAAAACTCATTTAATCTATCAGCGTAGCTGAAGTTAAAAAACATAATAATTCCAAATCGATATAATTGTGTAAAATATATATATAATATGTATTTTTATTAAATTATTTACTATCTACACGTGAAAAATATAACATGTTAGAATACCCTATATTATAGTAACTCCTTCCGTGTTTTCATTGTTTTGACCCATTAATAGCAGGATGTTATGGAAACAACTGCACACATATACATAGAACAAACTATGATATTGACTCATATTAAAACTATGTTAACTAAATTCTAAATAAAACAGGCCAATCGTTGGGCACGAGCATGTGACTGTACGACAGGTTGTGGGTTCGATTTCCACTTGAACAAATGAAATAATTAATATTTTAATTTCCGCGCTCTGGTGGCGTGGAGTTGATGGCCACTCAACTCGAAATGCCAATAGAATTCGACGGGGAGCAGAGAGCGGAGTGTCTTAACACTAAGATCCCTCCTAAGTAGCTACCTACCCTGCTACATGCATGTAAAAAAGAAATCTAAATTCAATATCGATTCAACTTTTCAAAGTTATTTATTTACTTAATGAATTTCGATTCAACAGAAAAGTTACAAGTACATTTTGAAACGCTGGAAAATCTAAAGAAATATTCGGCGTCCAAATTGTTTGAGTGTCAGAAACAGCAGCAGGTTGGTGGAAATTGTTCTCACGAAAGTCAAGATCTCGAAAGGACCGTGGTAAGAACTATTGAAGTATTATAATATTGGGTTAAAAATTATTGGAAATTTATATAATCGATTTAATGAGATGGCTGTAAATTGAAACGTGACCTTAAAAATATTTTTAATTATTTATAATTAAATATATTTATATAATTATAACATAAGTATTTTAATTTTGGAGTTTCGCCACTGTTTGAACGCCATGTTTTTACGTTAAAATGCGAAGAACGATTCAAGCTACGGTAGATTTTGTTTGCTTATTCCTCTAAAGTTGCATATACGCCTAATACTAAGGAAACAACCAAATACTTAGAAAAACTTACTTATTAAAAGATTATTTATCGCTATATTTCTATTTCAGTTTTTATATGAAACATCACCATTTCCTGTAGTTATGGCGGAGATTGCCATACATGGATTCAAAGAAGTCTCCGACTTGGGCGTCTGCCTTAAAGACATCATCTCAAGAATGATGACACATTCAGTCAAAGTAATTGGGGACTTTAACAGATGCATTCACAACATCGAGATGCCAAAACTTAAATATCTATTGAAATTTATGAAGAAATATGCTTAATAATTACTATTAAGCATTATAATACTTAATTACATGGGAAATATTTTTAGGAAAATATTTTCTTTTTTATTAGAACTAAGCATGTAAGCTTTTGTAGAATGTAAACGTTTTAGTAAAAAATCCTTTTTAACATTAAGCGTTGAGTTATTTGAATTAAGGATTCCTTTGAGTTCCCATTAGTGTACAAAGAATTTAACATTAGTGAAAAACTTTGTATAAGTCTAATTGTACTAAAAGGAATGGCCAGTTTGCATATATTACTAGCTACTGTTTACAATTTAACTCGGGAACCATTCCAGAAATATATATGTACTTTGGAAAAACATAAAACCAGTTGGATTTAGGTTGTGGCAAAAAAATTAAAAAGAAAAAGTATAGTAGCATAGTATTTTGTAAAAATAATAGTAACTAAATATACATAATTGAAATAGTCTTATAATTGATTCGTTTTATAATGATTCCTTCGTGTATTTAATGACAGTCGCAAGAGAAATCGATTGACGTAACAATCATTAAAATTAGTTAACGCGTTTGTATCTATACCCATATAGGAACAAACGCACAAATATAATACAAGTACATGATGAGACTAATAAAGACATTGTCCTCCTTTACCTCGCACAGTCGGGTAAAAACAGACTAAAACTTATCGAGAACATACTATAAAAAAACATTTGATTTTCACCATTGATGGAAAACTACTTGTAATACTAGGTGCAGCAATTAACCTATTTAAATAAAAGTAGGTACTACCGCAAAAATGTACTTTAATAAAAAAGTTACATCATAAATATGTTAAGAGAAAATTCTATTCATAATATTTTTATACAATAAAATAGAGTATAGCGTATTAATATATTAATATTAATCATTTGGTTTTACCACATTTATAATAACGTATAATCGAAGCGTGTACTTTTAAAAGCTTTCATAGATAATACACACTTATTCTATTTCCCTTGCTAATCCTATCTAATGATAACCGCAGTGATACCATAAAGATTAATCTATATTTTTTACGATAAAATTGCAATTTTATAACCATTAGAATAAAAAACGTAAAGTAAAAGCGTGATTATGTATTCTATAAATATTAAAATTAAGACTTACCAATAATATAACAACGTCGGTTGAACAAGGTTGGTATTTCAAAAGCCTACTAAATCTAAGAGTTCTTTGAGCCATGGTCAAGGGACCCACTGGTCTTGACATATGAATGAGAGGAGATGGGGGAGGATGAGGTGGTGGCGTAGACACTGGTGGTATATTACGCCGAACAGTTTCCAAAGGCACAGTTCTAGCTACCAGAGTGTCACTACCAACAGAATTAGCACTTCCACTGAACATATTCATCAAGTCACCAATCGACCCGCCGCCACTCGAACCTGCACTACATCGTAGTTTGTCCAGATCAGTCAAACTTGAGCCACGACGGACTCTTAGACGGGAGCCACTAGCATTGGATCGGGTCGACGCAAACGCATCACATCGCACATCAGCCTCACTGACCGCTTGACCCTTTTTATTACGCACCATGATTGTTTCGTGTAACACGCTAAAACACGTAACTTATTCACGCCGCATGAAAAACACAAATACTACTAAGTTTTACACCTGAAGTTAACTAAATTTGCATACAAATGGCTGATAGGTGCGCGCGCGTCGCATTTATTAGGGCCACGGCCGCCCGCAGGATAAAGATATCGCAACCTCGCTGGTTTCCGGTAACATCGCTCGAAAAGACAAAATTTAAATTAGAAAATAGCTAATTTCTCCTAACTTGCATGTGTGTACGCCACAAGGTCTGTTAGTGGACTGAGAAAATCGTGGATTTTTGTGTGCGTGAATATCGTAACTCAGTGAAACTAATGAACTGATCGGGTTCAAAGGCGTCATGGGACTCGACGGGCGGTACCACTTATCCAACGTTAGGCGACGGGACGCCTAAGCAGAGACATATAAAGTCTCTTGGAAACGCTGTTTGGTAATTCATTTATTTATCTAATACTACCATATTAACCTTTTACCTTTTTGCTTTTAAATAAAGTATGATATTTTAAATTAATCTGTATTCTAAATAACGGAGTTTATAATCTTTACTTTCGAACATAACTCTTCGATTTAATACTTTGCCGTTAAACATAATTACGATTCTCGATAATACCGAACTTGATTCAATATTATTGAACAACTTTTCTTATTAAACAATCCTTATTTGTCCTTGAAAGTAAATGGATATTAATGTTGTAGATACAAAATTTTATTTTTTGTATTTTCTACGAATTTCATATAAATATGATAAGATTTACTTACATACATTGAAGATAAGTGCGTAGGAAGGAAGTTATTTAGAAAATAATGTGTATTTTTCCATATATTTAAATAAAAAAAAATATAGAATGAATTTCAGTAAATTATTTACATTGAAAATAAATGTATTCATGATTAAATTGTATGATAAATACAAGAGTCGGGCGGTCGAAACTAGAAAGACGATTAAGAATTTGCATTAATATTGAAATACTAATATAATAGTATTTGTATATAAAATGCAAAAGTAATTTAAAACATTAAGACGCAATACCTTAGCAAGCATTTCACTTCTTTTTAGTCTAATTTAGAGCTGACTTCTTTGTGCTACTCTAAGCTTTAGTTATGACCAAGGTCAGACCATTAACAGTTTCAGAACGTAACAGCATTTTCCCATTTCCCAGCAGTAGTTTATGTAAGAATGTTTTTTCACAGCGGGATTAAAATACTATAGTTCGTATGAGGCATTACTAATATTAAAATATACATTTATCTATGATAATATTATACCTAACCGCCTTATTATACCCGTAAATTAGCTATTAATTGACATTAAAATGTTAGTAATATATGTGTTTACCGGTTAACGACAGTTAAATACTAATTGACACCTCTGAGTGCCGCTATTGAGGTTATATGTAAAGGCATATAATAAAATAGATTTAACGATTATTATCATATATATATTGGACAATAAAGACAAAGACGCACTTAACTAAGTCTTAATTGGACACCCATAGAGCCAGACACACCTTGATTAACTTCAATAAAATATATAAACTTGATTGAGTTTTCAGACAGTCGTAAACTACACTCTAATCTTTGAAAAGGAATAAACAGAAGTGTTAAATTACGTACGATGTCTTTTCAACGTTCAATATAGATAAGAAAACGGTATTTTCACATATCTGCACCTACTTTATTAATAGGGCTTGTTAGTAATACATATCATTAATATAAATTAATTTGAATTAATGACTTTAATTTTATTATTTAACTTATGTATTATCTTTTTAAGTATTATTTAATTTTTTTTTTGAAGTGTAAACTTTATTAGCATCATTGTGATTTGAAAATCGATGAAACGAAAAAGCGACAGTAAAAAGAAAAACACACATACATTTAAAAACACATAAATTTATAAGATTTAACGTGAGAAAAAATGAGATAGGCTATTTCATAGTTTTGTTGAATTGAATTGCATTCTTACTATATGGCATTTCGAGCGTGCCAGTTGAGCACAATTCATTTCGTTAATGTCACGTTGTACGCATAATTTTGTTACCATAAACCTCTTGTCAGTCAAAATAAACCTATGTAATATATATGAGTAAAATGTAAAATAATTATCAGACTTTGTAGAACTATGATCATTACTTAAACCTACTTAAACAATTATCCTCTTCCCGAAAGCTTATATTCGTCTCGTTTTCTTGAAGCCAATAGTTATTTTAGTTTATATGAAAATAGAATAGAAAATAAAACTTACCTTACAATCCGTACCTTCATAAAGCTCTAAAAATACACATACACATACACAACGAGTACACAGTTCTCCATTTGCATTTCAAAAATAATATTTCAAAAAAAAAAAGAAACGATTGAAACAGATTAAAATATAATTCTAAAATAAAATAAACAATATAAATTTATTAAATTAAACATAAAAGTATAAAAAGATCTGTTTCATCCGTTCGTAATTGTAAAATGACTCACGTTTAGCTGCATCACGATTTTGTTGTATGCTCGATGCCACCGTTGTTTTGGAGTGAGTTTAGGTTGCTCTGGATGGAAGTCCATTGGTTCTATCTCTTCTTGCCTATCTTGATCTTCATTGAAGACACTATCTTCAGGATATTGTTCGTCAGATTCATCGAACCTCTCTTGGTCTGTAAATTTATCGTCTTCTCTGAACGCATCATCTTGGTAAGGCTCTTGGTCATCGGCATACCCAACATCCTGATCGAACGATTCCTGTCTTTCAAATCTATCACCTTCTTCGGGAACTTCATGGTAAGTTGGACGTTCTTCTTGAAAGGTCACTTTTGATTTATCCATTGCTTGTTCTGTGAACAAATTTTATTTTTTTACTCATGGTACATGAATTAAGATTTATTTAATAAATACTAATTCATACGTATTTCAATTAATTCGATATTATAAATACTCATAAAAATAGCATACTTATAAAAACCTACTATCTAATTCTATAATTATAGTTATAAAACTTACCTTCTAATGTTGTTGGTATCGTAAGCTTTTCTTCATGTTGCGAAATAAATGAACCTTGTGAAGTTTTTCGATCAAGTATGGAAGGCGTTTGACTGTGATAACTATCAACGGAAGGTTTCCTGACTTGTGATAAAGTCTTTGTTGGCGATGCAGTTTTCTGTATATTGGATTCCTCTGCCGCCTTTTCTTCTTCTGTGACATCCTCATGTATGATATCATCTTCGTGATACCTATCCAGTGAAGTCCTATCGCGATCCACTTGATCAAGTTCAGTCTTATGGTACTCGTCCTCGTAGGCACTTTCATCGAAGCTTCCAGAATAATCATCCGGAGCATCAGGTAAGGTCCGTGTTCGACGCACTGAAGGTCGTTGTATCGATTCTTGTCTTCGAAGCGAAGGTGTTCTTGGTAACATAGGGGCTGACGTAGTCACAGTTGGTACTGATGTCACGTCTGGGACGGATGTTGTTGCTGATATTGAGGTAGTACTCGTAAATGAAGTAACGGGAGCCATAGTTGGCGTCGTTTGCGAGATATGTGTTGTTGTCGTAAACGATGGCTGAAGTTGGGGCTGTGGTTGTGTTGGTGGTTGTTGTTGTTGCTGACTTACAGCTGGAGCAGAAACAGCAGCAGCGGCAGCACCAAATAGACTTCCTAATTTTTTCGCTCCACCTGCCATTAGTGAACCTAACGTAGCCGCTCCTGTTAAAACAGTCGATTGAAGTTGTTGTGCTGGAAGTTTCGGTATTGATTGCTGCTGTTGCTGCTGGTGCTGCTGCTGTTGTTGACGTTGCTGATCCTGTAATATTTGTTGCTGCTTTTGATGTTCTTGTTGATTATATAATTCTTGTTGTTGCTTTTCATAATGATCTTGCTGATTTTGTTGATAATTTTGTTCTTGCAAATATTGATCTTCTGGCTGATAAAGTGGACCTTGATTATATTGTTGATCCTGATATTGCTTTTCTTGGTGGTACTGTTGATCCTGTTGATATTGTTGATCTTGTTGGTAGTTATTATCTTGTCTGTATTGATTATCTTGTGAATATTGATTATCCTGTTGGTACTGGGTATCTTGTTGGTATTGGTTATCGTGATGATATTGATTGTCTGTTTGATATTGGTTATCGTGTTGATATTGATTATCAGCTTTATATTGTTGATCTTCATGATATTGTTCATCCTGCTTAAATTGTTCATTCTGCTGGTAATGCTCATCTTGATGGTACTGTTGATCTGGTTGATACTGTTGCTCGGGTTGATATTGTTGTTCTGGTTGATATTGTTGATCTGGTTGATATTTTTGATCTGGTTGAGCTTGTTCATATGGTTGGTCTTGTTTATACTGTTGGCCAATCTCGTAATCTTGATCTAGTCGAAACTGTTGATTTTCCTGATATGGTTGATCATTTTTATATTGTTGATCTTGTAAATATTGCTGATCTTGTTGATATAGTTCATCTTGTTGATATTGCTGGTCCTGTTTATATTGTTCATCTATTTGATACTGTTGCTCCTTTGGATATTCCTGTTCACCAAAGTAACTTTTCTCTTCTTTTGGAATCTCTTGTTGCATTGTATACTGCTTTGTATCACTTTGAAATTGATATTGTTGGCTATTATCAGTTTGTTTTAATTCGTTATCACTTTTGAATAAACTTTCAAACTTATATTGAAAATCGGACTTTTTATCCAAATAATTGTTATGGTCTTTTTTGAGTGGATCAATTTGATGATCTGACTTTTGAAATTGTTTTTCTTCATGTTTGTCGTATTGTTGTCGACTTTTATCATAAGTTTCTTGCTTAGTAGTTACAGGTGGTTGTGGTTGAATTAATGAATGATTTTTTGATGATAATTTATTTATCACAGAATCTTCTTCAGTTTTCACTGGATATGAGAATTGCGTCGAACTTTCCGTCTCAGCCCACGTTGTCTTTTGCGCTGAAAAACGACACAAACATTTAAACACAACAAACGTAAAACTTTCGTAATATTTATTAAACAATTCAGCCATCTTATTTATTTCACACGCAACAATAAACTAATGATTAAATTAATATGCAAGAGCAATATTGCCCCCGTAGCGGAAATTTTTATCAGTAAACATTGAAACTGGATTCAATGTCAGTGATAAATCATGCTATTTCAATTTAAAGTAAGATTTATTTTATTTTTAGATACATTGTAATAATTTATATAGAAGTACCGTATCTTGATATAAACTCAATGGTCGGGGGTTCGATTACTGCTCGGAGAAATTAATTATTTTTATTCCCTTGCTCGGGTAAGACAAATTGGAAAAATATTAAAAAGTGCATAAAGTACCTGTCGCGGCCGGTGGTGTTGCGTGTGGTGTCTCATCAAAGAAAGGCTGCATTCCATCTTCATCATAACTAAGCAAAACATCATATTATTATTATAGATAAATAATTGAATTGAAAATATATTTTAACATATTTTTTAACACACATATATAATAGTTCCATATAAACAATTAATGCCGCCAGTAGAACGTCTGTGCGTTCGACTCGTTTTTATTATATTCTTTTACTTCGTTTTATTATATTGATCGATTTTAACCATTCGTCTACCGATACATCAAAAGCTTTACGCTGTATCTCATTTACAAAGGGAATCTCATGTCAAGACTCTCCGTTCTCCAATTTCCGCCGAAAGCTTCGAGGCACTGCGTGTTGAGTGGCGGGACTCCACGCCGCGCTTTTGCCTTACCAACAGACCGAAAAAATGATCATATTGATACATAATAATTCATTTCTCGAGTGGGAATCGAACCAACAACCGTCGTATTGTGGTTAAAAGGTAAAATGTGTACCTTAAATAAGAAAAGCACTCACCTCGTATTATAATTGGTGTCTTGGTACTGTTCGTTGGCAGTGGTATGCAT
>JAEBDU010000047.1:148779-332033 GCA_016802625.1 Heliconius numata | reverse complement strand
GTATTATAATTGGTGTCTTGGTACTGTTCGTTGGCAGTGGTATGCATATCTTGATATTGTGATTGGTACCCGTAACTGTCGTAGCCGTAACTCGTAACGTCGGGCACAGTTCTTTCGGGTTCTAAGAGTATAGAAAAAGATATAATAAATATATTATAATAGAATTATTTTTTTGATACATATAAAACAATTACGATGTAATCAACAATATATTTTACTTGTTTATTCTAGCAATTATCAAAAAGTTTTTCTTCAGTTTCCCAATGTATCGTTTACATAAGAGGGTTGGCAGAGGCAACCTGGGAAACTAGTGTAAAGACACTTCGTTCTTATTAAGACAATTCCGTTCCTCACTTTCTATCAATTTCTGAACGCATGGCGTGATTAGTGGCGGGAGTGGCTTTGTCTCGTTACCAGAGCAAGGAAATAAAATGTTAATGTGAGTAAAACATAGCGGGATGTCAAGTTCTGTCTCTCGACTTCCAATGTCTTAAGGGCGAGCGGAAAGTGGAGAAGGACAAAAAGGAAACATGTGTAAAGTTAAAAAGGAGAAAAATATTGTAAGAAGAAATATGCTGGACAGGAATTATATTGAAAAGGAATAGCGAAGGCTCCTATGGTTGTTTACAGTCGTCAATGTACTAATATACAGACTGTATTATGAAATATACAGGTTGTATTTGCCAATTTTCTTTACAAACTTAATTTTTACAAAAAAACCCAACTACTGAAAATCGGCTAACATATATGGGGGTGAAATGGATATTGAAGACCTTTACCCATAGACAACCGTTGTTTCGTCGATTGTGTTACACCCTGTATAAATAAACATGTTATACATACGCTGTGTGTAAGGCACGTGGGTGTGCGCGGTGGGCGCGGGCGGCGCGGGGGGCGCGGCGCGGGTCGCGGGCGGGCGCGGCAGGCGACGCGTGCGGCGCCCCCAGGAGTCCGCCGCAGGCGGCACTGGCAGCGCTCTACCGCGCTTGGGCGTTGACGATGGTGTAGCTATGGATTTATGGTAACATACATTTGAAAAAAACATTGTCTGGTTGTAAGTGCGAAGGTTACGGGTTCCTTTCCCACTAGGGAGTATGAATTGTAATCATTTTCCCGCTGTGGAACAAGACTAAGCATTGTATTGGAAATTCGTAGACCCGAGTCCAGAATGTCTCAACAGTAACTTTTTTCGCATAAATGTGTTGTATACATTTTGAAACAAAAAATTTACGCTTATTTTATTCGAGACTTTTCTTCGGAAATGACCGTTGTGGCAAATTAAAACATACGTTCTTATTGAACAAAGTTGAAATTTACTTTTATGGTTATTACAATCTACTTTTTTACCACGCATTTTACTGTATAGAATTGTGAGAAAAAAACATTCTTTGGATTTTTACGTTTACTAAAGATTACTTAGAAATTGTTTATTAAAATAAAGCTCGTTTAGGTCATATACCCATAAGATGCATATTTATTCCTTGACAAGCTAAATACTAAATACGTAGAGGTGTTAAGAAAATCTGTTAAAAAAACAGTCTACTTTCACTCAAATCTAAAAGAATGCTAATATTGGGTTTTGTATAATTATTTACTTAACAAATAATATACCTGGAAGACTAGCAGCGGTCCGTCGCGGCCGAGGTCTGTACGGTGCCATCTCATTATAATCAGAATATCGTGATGACGGCGGTAACTGAAACAATCAACGATAGAATAATTATATTAAAGTTTAAGTTTTACATTTTATTATTAAAGCCGAAGTATGAAGGATTGACCAAGTAAAATCAACTGTGGGCGGTAAATTGCGTGAGTGCACTAGAATGGCGACCAACAGAAGGAAATGGCGTGAAACTGTGGCAAGAATAACGAAAGCCCAAAACGTGATTACGTGATGGCCACGACCGCTCTGTCAAGAGCGTAACGACTGAGAAGAAGATTAAAGTCGTATAGAAATTATATGATTTTTACCAGAAACTGATTTATTTACTGTCATCTCTCCATAAGTGCGAGACACTTACAATATTAAATTAAAATTACAATTATATTCTGTATACATACATACATAGCTTCACGCTTTATCCCTAGCGGGGTAGTCAGAGAGAACGGAGCGCCAAACGCTACGGTATCTACATACCTCTTTCGCAAAAAGTAAGGGTAGAAACTAAATTGTAGGTTCCCTACACTAATATTAGCGGAATAGTGTGTGAAGCGAAATAACACTCTCTATATTTTATTGGTAATTTTTACATAAATACCTGTTTAGGCGGCATTTGCGGCAACTGCACGACCGACGAGCGTCGTTTGTTAACAATATTCTCATATTCAGTGGGGGTGAGTCCGCACTCCTCGTAGAAGTAGCGCCCCTCCCACTGGCTATACGGGTACGGGTAACTGCTGGAGTCGTAGAACTCCTCGTAGCTCGCCTGTTGCGATATATGTGAATGGTCCCTGTTCATACAAATTATATGAAAAGTTAAATAAGAAATATAATCTATATATATATAAAAGGACTTGTCCTCACTGACTGAGGTAAGACGCACGCACAGCCGTAACCGCTATGCGTAGAAACGTGGAATTTGGACAGATGTTTACTTTCGTAATCTGGACATCCACTAAGAAGAGATTTTGAAAAATTTTAACCCTAAAGGGGTGAAATAGGGGTTCAAAGTTTGTATGGAAAAAAATTTAAATCGGCACCGATTTTTATAAAATTTGAAATTTAGATTTTTAAAAGTATTTAATTGAACACATGTTCCATGGGTTATTAGAATTCACTCCTAAATACGCATGCGAAGCTGCGCGCGTCCGCTAGTTTATGTATATTTTGTAAAATGCCATAGCGGGACTCGACCTGCGCGTCTCTTAGAAAACAATCAAACGCTCTACCAAAAGCTATTTTTATACGTCTTTAAATATGTTTCTTTCCTTTGATATCTTTTTGCCTAAATTTTATATTGACTTTAAAAAACCATGTAGTATACAAATCTATTTAGTATACTAAGAAAATATTGAATTAAATATCACAAAGACTGTACTTTTCTATATTTATTACAAGAGTTTGCTAATAACAAATAGCAAATATTAAATTTTGTTTTACCTAAATATATTTTAGTTTTATCCGATAACTTACCTAATGTGCGTACTAGTGGTGTATGGGTCGTACCCGTATCCTATGCTATCGTCATACAAAGTATTTTGACGCTCAAGACTTGGCCTTCTTTGTTCCTCTGAAAATAAAAAAAAAATTATTCAAGGACTTGAAAAAACATTTATTCAAGGAATGTCTCATCACATTTTTAGTTTTTTCTATTATTCATATCTTTTAAGTAGTGTTTTGACGTATTTAATTTAATTTTAATTACCTATCGGCTGTAGTAGGCAAATCTATAGTTAAATATTAATTTGAATATTTACTTTGCCAATAAATATAATATTATTATTGTCTTGTTTTATTTTGATTCAAAGCAGCAAGCAGAGCTAGCACAAAAACGGTAGCCGACTATGGAAAGAAGTAAATGTATTAAAAACATGGCGGAACGTAATGTCTGAACACTACTTTCTCTCTGCCTTCCCAGCTACATGTTTTGTGTTAACTGAATTGAATGAAAAACAATTAAAATATATGTACCTCCAGATTGCCAATCCGCCGCCGTTCTCCACGATATAGCCGACTCAACACTCGCCTGCGCGTGCAACTGCGACCATGTCTCTATCCTGTTAATGATTAAATAATTAAGTAAACTTTCGCATTTAATATACAAATCTAGTTGATATTTTGTTATTAATAATAACTTATAGAAATATCTTTATATAAATCTATATATATAAAATCGAAAGGTCACTCACTCATCACGAAATCTCAGAATCTACATGTGCTAGGAATCTCAAATTTTGCATAGGAGTTATTTATAGGAGTTATTTATAGGTAGGTGCTCGCTAAGACGGGAATTTGCAATATTCGACTTCTAAGGGGTTGTTTTTGGGGTCGAAACTTCGTTACTACAAATGCTAGGAGTCTCAGAATAAATGCAGAATTTTGCATAGACGTCACTAGGACGTAGCCATGGAGACAGAAATTAATAATAACATAGTTCACGCGGGTGAAACCGCGATCGGGCCGCTAGTAACTTATATAAATATCTTTATATAAATTAATAATAACTATACAATTTTAGAAATATATATTTTTTTATGATATCATGAACTAAAAAAGTACCGAGAACTCACTGTATTATTGATAATTTACATAGAAATCTTTACATTTTTCGATATTTCTATTAATAAAAGCCTCAGTTACCGGAGTTCCAATAAATAGATACAAGTAAATATTAACATTACATTCGACACAATTTTTAATAAGAGCGCTTAAAACTGAAATGAAAATTTCTTGTATTAATTGTCACAAAAAAAAAGATTCCATCATTTTAGTATGTTAATATAATATGTTATAAAATATTATAAGGTTTCTTGGCATTCTGTAAGCAAATATTATTAGGCCCAAGGAAGTAGGTACCTACGATAGTAATTACATTAAAATTCCATAATAAACAGCCATTGTTATTCCATTTCTCCTCAATATTTAAGATAACTTCTGATATTTCAATATGCTAACCCAATATTCAAATGAAATAAAAACAAATCTAACCCAACAATGAATTCGTTCAACTTCAAAGTTTTCAAAGCGACAGTATTATAACTTGAAATTTGTTAGTCTTTTAAATTAATTTGTATAATTTAATTAAAAAAAAAAATTATAATTAATTGTAATTAACATAAATATATGTTACATACAGTAAATACTACAACGGCTACTTTCGTTTGGTCGTTGATTTTCAACTCATGGTGGTTTAAAATATCAAAAATATAGAAATAAACATATTTAACAAGTAAAAAAGATTATTAATAATTTAAATAACTTATTTAATATAACATTTTTATTTCCTTACCTATTGGTCCTAGGTTGACTGTTGTAATAGAGAGGGTCGGTGTCGCCGTGCAGGTGGTATTCATCCCTTTCATACGAATTTTCTCGAGATGCCTCCAAAGACCTCTGAAATTGGAATAAATAAATAATATATAATTTTGTTTATTAATATATTGTAAAAGGGTATAAACTTTTTAAGCTACTTCTTACTTTTTGTTTTATTCTGTACAAAGAAATGAAGAATATAAAAACCAATATAAACTCCTTATAACATGACTATTATTCTGGATGCCATTAAATATTTATATCAATATAGCGCTAAGAGCTAAGATAACGTTTTTAGCTATGAAATAAAATGAAGAAAGAGAAAAAGAGAAAAAGTCACCTGTGGCGTATGCATCTGATGTGCTGCACTTCGGAACTGCGACGCGCTGCAGTTGGCGTGCTGGCCCACTGGGTAGTTAAGGTCCGAAGTGTAGTCGGAATCCTCAGAATACCCCGCTTGAATAAAAAAATAAATAAATCAGCTTCACGCAACAGGATAGGCAGAGGGAACCTAGTGTTAAGACACTCCGTTCCCCACTTCCCGCCGAATTTCGAATACCAATTTCTAATAAAATTTGTATTTCGTGCCAACAAGAAATAAACTATACACCAAAGACTTGAAAGACGTTGAACGAGTCGGCTTTAATCTAATTTTTATAAAGGAAAAGTCACTTTGTAGAACATTTCGAATATTCTAAGTGAGACCGCTATAATATAATGACGAAAGCAAAAATATTATTAAAACTGATGAGATAACGCACTGTTGATACAATAAATTGATTTGGTTTATTTAATATTAAATTTCTCAGTACCGAAATCTGACGTAATTATCGTATAATAATAGTGTAAGTTAACAATATTAAATCAGCTTCACGCTGTATCCCGCACACAACAGGGTAGGCAGAGAGAACCTAGTATTAAGACACTCCGTTCCCCACTTTCTGCCGAATTCTGCAGGCATTACGTGTTGAGTAGCAGAACTCAACGCCACGCTTAGCTTCGACACCAAAGCGAAGAAATGGATATATAAACGTAAATAAATATTTCACTTCCTCGAGTGGGAATCGAACCCACAACCGTCGCGTTACAGTCACACCCTTGCGCCGCTGCGCCCTATGGCTAATGTTTTGTTCATTTACCAATTTACCATCCAATTATAATATTCAATTTTACTGAAATACTGTTTTTAATAATAGCTAATGACTTTTATTTTTTACAATAACTTCATTTCAAACTAGTAATAATTTCTAACGTCTTTAATTATGTAGACATAAGAAATCAATATTGTACGTACGTATGTCTTATACAAACATTAATATATAATATAATTGTATGTCCCATATATTCATACCGAGCTTACTTAGCAGTCCAATTTTTATTCCTTACAAAATTTACCTGTTAGTCGATAAAATTCGTCGGTAAGATTTTTTTATTACTTTCATATACTTTGACAATGACAATGGTTTCTTTATTGGGAAATGTTTTATTATATTCGGTATTTATTAATTAAAGTAGGGTTTCGCTCTGGAAAATTACTAGAATTAAAAGTACAGGAAAATTGCAAGAAAATAGAAAGGAAAATTATGATACAGTCAGAAATATCTCGAAATGTTCCATTAATTAACCTGACGTCTGTTGTAATGCTTATGGAATAGGAAAATACAATTATACAGGTGTTTGTTATTTTTTCGTAAATAGTACCAATCAATTTTAAATAAATTGACTGGTTTTCACAGCGATTATATTACACAAGTCATATTAGCATTTGCAAAACATAACCAATAAGGGAAAAACCTTGTAAATTTATTTATATAAATCAAAAACAGCTTATACATATACGAGTATATAAATTATTTGAAAGGATCTTATTTGATTTTTTTTTATATATAGCTAACTAAGGTCTTGATAAAATAGTATGAACCTCCAGGGGCGAAAACTTTTATGTAGATACCTATTGACACCTCAATGAACTACATGAATATGGTTTTGGTTCCTTTTAAAATCATAGTTTCCTTTAACAACAACTTTACAAGAAATATTTTATATAAGAAGCTACTCCTGCATTTAAATATAAACAGTGTAAACAACATTGAGGCTAGTCATGGTGCAGGGACACAAATATGTGACTGTAAGCGGGACAGGTAATGGGTTCGATGCCCACTCGAGAAAAACACAAATTTAATATATTCTTTTTTACGCTCCAGTATCGAGACAAAGCGCGCCGTTGAGTTCTGTTCACTCAACACGCAATGCCTCTAGAATTCAGCGGAAAATGGGAAACGGATTATAATTTCCACGGAGTGTGTTAGCACTAGGTCATCTATTACACTTAGAAACAATTGACAACTTTTAGCAAAATAGATTTTTTCTCATATATCTCTATTTTCTCTCTAGGTATAATATAATACAATACTTACAATGTGCCACGTACTGCAACTGCCGGCGCGCTTGCTCCGCCCGTTCGGCATCGAGAGCGCCGTTGAGCAAGTCGAGCTTCCGCTGCAGGTCTGCGCCACCAGTGCCTTCCGCATCTGAAATTATTTATTTTATTTTTTATTTTAGAACATAAAATGTGGGTTTTTTTCAGCTTCGAGGAAGTCTAGTGTTAAGACGGAGTGTCTCCGTGTTGAGTGGCGAATCTCAACGCCGCGCTTCGCCGTGACGCCAAAGTGTAGGAATAATAATATTTAATATATCATTTCCTCGAATTGGAATCGAACCCACGACTTAAAATGTCTTAATCGACAATTTTACAAGCTAAACTTAACATAAATTGTAGCCTATTTGTTATATTCTTTCCTTTTCCTTTTTATCCCTTTAGTAGTTTTTCCGTGAAAGTGGAACAAACATCCTCATAAGCTTTCACATTTATAATAAGTACGATATCGTTGACAGTTCAAGCAATACTAAATATCAATACAAAAAGAAACTTGTAAAACAATATTAGAAAAACAACCACTGTGTTTCATTTAAAAGGCGTTCAACCTCAATCAGTGCATCTAATGAACTCTCGTGACCCAATTCCTTGAAATTTAATCCACTTCCTCATCAGTATATCGCTAATAAGCCATCAGGCTGCGGGCAACGCAATCGAATAACGTAAGTTTGTTTCGAACAAAATCATTTGGGAAATGAAAACTTGATGAATCCCTTAAAATAAGTATAGAATCAGCTTCACGCTTTATCCCGCACGCAGCGGGCAGACGGAACCTAGTGCTAAGACACTCCGTTCCCCACTTTCCTGCGAAATCTGGAGGCATTGCGTGTTGAGTGGTAAAACTCAATGTCGCGCTTTGACTCGATTTTTCTGATCAATATTTCATTTCCTAGAGTTAACTACTAGATTAATAAATATAAATTATTTATATAGATTTTTAATGCACTTGGTCTCAATTTATCAATATTATTTAGAAGGATTTTTATTAATTGTCTAATTGTATACGAATAAATCACACGTCGACAATAATATTCTAATATCTTTTAACACGCATACGAGTATATAATAGTTACATATAAACATTTTTTGGCGTAAATTGGACGTCCGTTCGTTCTAGTCGTTTTATTTTATTTCTTTCACTTCATTATATTGATCAATTTTAACCATTTATATCTTATATATCTACCAATAGATCAAAATAACTTCGAGGCACTGTGTGTTGAGTGGCGGGACTCCACGATTTTACCTTACCACCAGAACGAAAAAATTATCATTCCCTCGAGTGGGATTGAACCCACAACCGTCGCGTTACAGTCACACCCTTGTGCCGCTGTACCACCACGGCCTCAGCATCATGAAGCATCCCTTAAATAGTTGCCAATGTTAAATAACGCGGTCGATTGCAATAGAAACTATAAGTTTGGTTTATTGAAACCTAATTGTTTGTGAGAAAGTTATAAATTTAATTTCCCAATCGGTCGTAATTACAAAATTGAAATATGGCTCGGTGCTGCAATTATTGGACTTGGACAAATATATATTTTAAGTTACATAAGCAAGCCCAATTAGCTGATTACAGTTTTCAGTTTGTGGTATTACAAAATAATTATTGAAAACCAGAGAGAATAAATATATTTTTATTAATATATATATTTTTTAAACACAATGGTGTTTTTTTTTACACTTTACGTCTCAACAAAAAAAGTGATTTTTAGAATGAAATTTACCAAATTTTTGAAAGAGGAGGAATTTTTGAGTTTTTATCCAGGAATTCCATCGGGATAGAGATTTACAAGAACCGACGAGTTTGTCAATATATCTAATACGACAATTTTTGCGAGCAAAATCAAATAAACCCAAAAAAGATTAAATATAAATAATAATAATATATATAAATAATAATAATTCATAATTATACTAAAATAAATAATTAATTTCCCCTAAATAACACTGCAAGATATAGCGTGAAGCTATATATAAACAAAAAATTAAATACATATTTTGACTTAAGCATGAGAAAGTTAAAAAGTAATTTCCTTTTTACACCACTGGCAGCATTTTTATGTTTCAGTGTAAGAATATAATTAATCATAGCGTTTATTTTGATTATGAGCTTCGAGTTATTTATTATAACGCTTGTACTTTGTTGGCCTCGTTTATGTTGTTACTTTTACTTTATTGGTTAAATATGAAACTTGAAATTAAATAATATATCTTCATTATTATGTTTAAATTATTGAAGCTTTTCTTTTTTTCAATTATTATATAATTTTTATGATTTATGACTTTTAGAAAAATTTTATTCAAGATGTCGAAAAAATAAGTAATCTTTTCGAAAAGTACTTAGATATACTTTAATTTAAAATATTTTAATACAAGACATTAAACAAAAATCTTATAAAAAAATATTATTTAAGCTTACAGTACTATGTTATATTTTGATTTCTTATTATGCATTTTTATTAAGTTAATCAACAGCTTAAATAATTTTATTACGTACATAATATCGTCAAACTCCTCTAAAAAATATTTAAAAGTATATATATATATATATAGTAACCTGGACGTGTGTTATGTCTTTCTAAAGAGGCGACGTTTCTTTAAAGATGAAAAGTTCTCGAGAAACAATACCTCAGAATAGAGATTTTTTATACTTTAAAAATACATTGTCTTGACGATGAGTTCCCATTTCTAAAACAGCGGGTTACGTAATAAGCTAAGTAAAAGTGTCATTTCTTAATATACCTACACTTCACTAATTTGGGGGAATGTTCCCTTTGCCTATCCCGCTGTGTGCGGGATACAGCGTGAATCTGATTTTTTTATTAGTATTTTTATTTCTTTGAACTGGTCGAGACAAAGCGCGCCGTCGAGTCATGGAAGTCGATGGAAAGAGGGGAACGGAATGTCTTAACATTAGGTCTTAACATTCCCTTTGCTTACCCCGCAATATGCGGGATAGAGCGTGAAACTGTATATAAAAAATCTAAAATTAAAACAGTTATGTAAAATAGATTTTATAATATTCCCTTCAAATAAAATTAATAAGGGTTGTTCAGTGCCAGATATCGCGTGACTAAAGTGTAATAAGAGCTTACTTACTACCGATAAATTAAACCTTCGTAACACCCTAATAATAAAATTTACCGACAAATTTCTTATACATACATATACATTTAAGTTAATTTTCGTAGTTTTTGTTATATTTTCAGTTAAACTAATAATGGAAAAGGTGGTTATTTTAAATTTTAAATTAGTTAAAAATTACATTTTAACGAAGTTTGACTATATACTCTAAGATATACTATTTTTAATCCACGACGCAATAGGAAGGGTGTATAAGTTTGACCTGTCTATCTGTCTGTCTCACCATAGCTCCTGAATGAATGAACCGATTTGAATGCGGTTTATTTAATTGAAAGCCTTGTTAATTTTGGTGGTGGCTGTGCAATGAAAATTAGGTTAGTAGTTAAGAGATATCACCTATTTTCCAAACTGAGGTAGTGTTTTTTTAGGTAGGGGGTTTTTTATACGTAATGATTGGTTTAGACAATTGTTAACCAATGTGCGTTATTTATTTAGATATATACAAAAAAATAGATTTAAATACTGAATGTTGTTTAAAGATTAATATGAATAACGCTATATCTGTAAACAAAATATCTTCCGTTGACTATTATTAAACGCAAGAACAATGGTAGTATGACAAAATAATAATAAATTTAATTATAAACGGTTTCCCTCAAAAAAATCACTGTTTTTTCTAGCATAAAAATAAATAAATTTCATATTATTCCATACTTATAATACAAATGCTTGGTCGATAGTAATACGAAGATTTATAGCTAAACCTACGCGAAACTTAGCCAAGAATAGAAAGATATTAAGGTGAGAACTAAACACGCTATTAAAATTATAATTCTAAGCGCTTTGTTTGTGAATATTACTTACATAACATCTATTTATAGAAGAAAAACTTTATTATTTTATAAACATTTCAAGGCTTCATAGCGTAGTACTAGTTAACATGCCATATAATGAACTACATTGGTCTAACCACCGAGGACGCAAAAGACCGTGCAAAGTGGAGTAGGTTGAGTAGGAAGGCAGACCCTGGCAATAGCCGGGTTTATGCCAGGAGGAAGAAGAAGAAGAAAATGAACTTTCACGCACACACATCTTTAGTTTTCAATATCTTTACTAATATTTCTATTTCAAGCGGGCGTAGCCGCCACGGGCCCACTAGTAATAAATATAAATCGAATAATTAAAACAAATCCTGTGACAAAATAATATGCTAATGCATGTTTTCAATTATATCTATATCAGGAGCTATTCATCAGTGTTGAGTAATCGGCTTAAATCTTTCCGAATGGACGCTCACAGCTGGTTGAACATTCTCCTTTACAACGCAGATCAGATTGTATCAATGTGAGGAAATATCTGATCTGTAATAATTGGTCAGCTAACGTGCGAGTGTGTAATATATGTGAAAGGAGGTCAAAGTTTTTTTTTAAATACCATCCGTATATTCTGAGAAGACAGATAGAGCTTAGCCTTTTTAGTTTCACGCTGTATCCCGCACGCAGTAGGGAAGGCAGAGGGAACCCTAGGTTCCATGGTTAAGATACTTCGTCCACCATTTTCCGAATTTTAAAGGTAATGCGTGTTGAGTGACGGAACTCAAAGCAGTGCTTTACCTCGACACTAGAGCGAAGAAATAAAAATATTAAATATTTTATTGCCTCGAGTGGTGCTGGTCACTGTCGTGTTTATAGTAGATAAATCGAAACTTTGTCGATTTTGAGCAAATTCTATAGACATAGAGCGTGAAGCGCGGGAACCCAACTCTACAGTTTGTATGAGGTTTTTAAGTGAATAATAAGAGCCATATCCATAGCGTTCTGCATATCCTTTTAAGATTATATTTATTAATTTTGAAAAAAAGCAGATAATATAAAAAAAGGATAAAATTTAGTTATTAGATGCCAATATACCAAAGCAATCTTTACTGTATCATTCCTTATGGCAATAGCGGTGATATTCTACAAACAATCGTAGCATAGCAAAATTGTACTCAAGTTGATGAACACTATCATACTAGCATCGCTATGCAATCCAAATATTAGAGTAGATGTACGATTTACATATATATATGTATATGTACTATACAGTCGCAGGTAGAAGTTTCAACTGAGCAAACCTTAAAATAACAAAATTTTGCATAGTATAACAGTTAGAGCCTGTAAACGCTTAAGGTTGTTTGTTAGATTCCCACTCAACGTAATGAATTGTTCATTATTTTCATTTTCTTCGCTCTGGTGTTTAGGCAAATCGTGGATTTAAGTTCCGCCACTTAACTCCAGAATTCGATGGAGAGTTGTGAGCGGAGTGTTTTAACTAGGCTGCCTCTGCCTATCCTTCTACGTGAAAAGTACGGCAAAATAGCAAAAAAATAGCAGTGAGATATTGAACATTATATTATGTTTCTATTAATCATAAGTTAAATGACTTAACTGTTGTCTTAAATAACCTTTTTATATCTACATTTAATTTTTTCATATATTACATTTAATAATTCAATGTTTTGGTTTGGGTTTTAATACTGCAAATACATGAAACTTCTCAAGCAAATATATGTATGATAACATAGCTCACCAGTATAACAGCACAACAAATAAACATTGCGAAGCTACGAAACGTCAATTATAATTTAATTAAGATTAAAACAATCACCTTACATTCAACACAAGTTACCACTTTTTACAACAGAATTTACAATTTTAACAACAGAAATAACTATTAAATTAGTTTAACATACACTATTAACATATACATATTTAACACTAGCGCTGCCTCTCTCTAGCTAGCGACGTTGAAACGTATTGCACTTCATTATATTGATTAAATAAAACACTTGTGTCAGACGACGAGAAAGAGACAACTAATTTCTAATACAGCCATTTTTTTACAGTTATTAATTAAAACATAAACAATATACAAGTTTAATGCCAAACTGATATACTCACATAGACCTTTATTTATTCTGAAAGCGGTAAAACACAGCGGTAAAGCGTAGGTAGGTGGACTGGCTTTAGAAAAGTATAATTAGAGCTAAGGCCATCGCGACAGCTCGAAAGATGTTCCCATTTCATCGTGAACCAACCATTCAACCATCTATTTGTGTGAACCCCTGAGAATAACTCGTGGATTCTATTTCATATTATATTGAACTATTTCATACTAGACTAGAGGCCGCGTTATACTGGACGCGTGAACTAGTATGGACGATGTTTTACTTCGACTAACCTAAACTAAAACTAACTAAATTTTTATATGTAAACAAATTAGTACAGTAAATAAATAATTAAATAACTAAGAAAAATTAAAAAAAAACATAGCTTTAATTTCTAAATAGGGTCAAGTTCATTATAATTCATACACAATATAAAATTTCTTTTGTATATCACATTCAATAGTACGCTGAATTCTACTCATCAAACCGTTAACGATCTTAATGAGAGGTCTACGGTGCTACGTTAATAGACCTTGTGACTTTTATAATAGAAAATACGAATGGATAGCCTTTTGCTACGCTTTTCATAAGTAATTTCAGTACAAACAAATAAATAAAATAACGATACTGTTTAAATATTTGTTTTAAAATGTTACAAAGTTAAATTATGCTTATATTGAGAAGAGTGAGTCTAAATATGTCTGGTCTGGTCTAAAAAAACGACCTTGGGTTCCGCCATCTACGTTCTGGTATTTTATGTTCATGAGAATAGATTGAAAAATGCTTATTATATGCCATTAATTCTTTATAGATAGAGATAGTTTGCTAAATAGTTTGCAATATATATATGGACGCAAAAGACCATGCAAAGCGGAGTAGGCTGAGTAGGACCCTTGCAATAGACCCTGACAATAGCCGGGATTAATACCAGGAGGAAGATATATGATGATGATAAATGATGAAATATACGATATTATCAGTTTTTTTACCTTGTATCACACACATAGCTACCTACGCTAAACATAGGGAACCTAGGACCGAGTATTAAGCCATTTCCGTTAGCTGTTTTCAGCCGAATTCTACCTGCCTCGCTACAGCGAAAAAAAGGAAATTTTAAATATTCCATTTCCTCTATTGAGAATCGAACCCACAACCTATCGCGTACGCTCCACTTATACTACGAGTAGTCTCAAAAATTTATAATTTTGTATTTTATTTATCAGTACTGTATTTTAAAACCCGTTGAAAATGGCACCTTGCGTAAGCGTACCAAAGTGTGCCTACGAGCCATTATTATGCCAACACAACGACAACTTTTGCAAATGCAACTTTGAACGCAAAAAAGGAACAGCAATTCGTATTCTCTTCGCGAGATGAATACGTCGAGCGATGGAAGTATGATGACGGGTGCACTTAAATCTTCTTTAATTTACTGCTGTGCTTTATTGTTTTTAAAACTGTTCGTAACCTTTGTTTCTACAAAAAAAAATTATCAGCTTCTTACGCTGTATCCCGTTGAAAATAGGATAGCTAGAGGGAACCTACTGTTCTCCGGGTGCCTAGTGCTTTCGGGTGATGTTGAGGTGCTTAAGTCAACACCGGGGTTTGCCTTGGTGCTAGAACGAAGAAATGAAAATATTGATAAATAATAATTAATTCTCCAGAGTGGGGATCGAATTCACAACAATCGCATTACAGTTACTGTTGAAGACATTGCGTGTTGAGAGGCGAAACTCAACGCCGCCCTTTGCCTCCACACCAGAGTGAAACGAATATTAAATATTTCATTTCCTCGATCGTAGGAATCGATTCCCAACCTGTCGCATTTATAGCCACAGTTTGTATCCCTGCGCAACGACTGGTCTAAATATTTGAATAAGTATAAAAAATACAATTAATTAAATTAAACATATTGCGATATATAACATTTCTAAGTAGCTTATTAATTATTTGTTGGCACAAAATGTAATTTCTCCTCATTAGGGTTACTGCAGTATCATCGTTTCATTTCAATTAAGCTTTTAATCCTATTTGCTCGGTCTTGGTAGTCCGTCCGTTCAAAATAAATGCAGAAGTTGTTATTTATAAAAATATGGGAGATGTTCTTCACCTCAGCCAAGTGGCTGGCTCCTTTGAGTCCTCAGGGTATTATGCAAAACATGTTTTTCTAAAGCTTATTGCTATATCGCACAGAGATAATGGGAAAAGTTAAAAGTTATTTTAAAAACAGTTATTGTTAATATGAAAAAATAATTTTAATCTCTTTTTTTAAGAGTGTTACTATAAAAATGCTTATATTTTATTTGTATTTTTGTATAGGAATCTCTGACTCCTCCACTACGGATATAGCTTGAAGTTAAGTTAGAATAGACGAAAAGGAAGGGATGGGGAAGACCAAGATGTCTTTTGGCCGACGAGACATACTCGTAACATAAAATAGATACATATTAAACTAAAGTTACTTTTAAGCTCATTATAAAAGAAATGTCGCAACGAAAAAAATATTTTGTCATAATTAAATAATTAATATTTTTACATGTATGTACAAAAAAAAAACAAAAATGAAATACAGTAAGTATTTCATTTTGAAACTATTATGAAATATTTTAGTTCCCCATCAACATTTATTTTTCGAGATGTCATTACTCGTTTTACTGTATTTGCCCGTGGAGGTAAATGTAAATAATTAAGAATATGTAATACGCTACGGAAATCCCCCCCTCTCTCTCTCTCTCTCTCTGACGTTTCTGCAACATTTTTTATTTTCACTCCACTAATACAAAATATAGTCTAGTATGGCCTATTTCAATAAATAAACCAACCAATATAAAGAATTTTTCGATTAGAACCAATAGTTTCTGAACTCAGCGCACTCAACCAAACCAACTCTTGATTTGATCTATATTATTAGAAATTTACATAGTTTTGAAAAATATTTAAACTTACTTGTCTTTGAATTAAAATATAATACCTAAAGCCATACAGCTTATGTTTTATTATAATTTTCTTAGTATATTAGTAAAATGAACCAAGCTTTACATATAATAAATTACTGCGCTAACCGTTTGCTATAATAATAAAACATTCGCTTCGTAGTGGAAGACGGACTAAAAATCCTTTTTCATGCTCACTTCCTTTTAACACATCAGAAGGAAGCGGAGACAAGACGCGGATGTGAAACTACTCTACATTATATTATATTCACAATATATTTTATATCTTATGGATTCTTGGAAACAAAGCAGCTAATATCAACGTTTTTATTATACTAAAGAATACTCCTAGTTTTCATATAAAGTATAAAAACAGCTTCACGCATATAGCTAGGCAAAGGGAATCTAGTGTTAAGTAAGACACTTAGTTCCCTAATTTCTGAGGAATTCTAGAAGTATTGCGTGTTAACTGGCGGAAATTAACGCCGCGCTTTGCCTCCACACCAGAGAAGAAATGAAAATATTAATTTAAATATTTTTTTCATTTTCACGAATGGGGATCGAACTCACAACCAGTCACTATATTTTTCTAATAGTTTTAATTTTGAATAATATATTAAAAGCAAAATATTAATATATTTAGACGAATTTTACGATATTATTTTAATTGAGTGAAGTACTAAAGTTTTCAGTACAAAATTTATAAATAGAAGGTCAAACTTAAATAGCCCCGAGCTTATGATGGCCTATATTTGAACCCTCCATAACTAGTTTAATAAACATCAAGTTTCACATCAAATACATATATATATATATATTTAACATTTTTTTTTCGAAAATAAATATGATAGTAAAATATATTAGGAAAAAGTTCAGAGAAACATAATATCTTGAAATATGGAATGTGGTGACACAAATACAAGATTTAGGAGAGTCTTAATTAGTTTTATTACTGCTCCTTAAAAAGGCAGATGATAAATGTCTTTAAAACTTAGTGCTTTTAAGAAAATATTATTTATTGTAATAACTATAACTCTCATTATTGTTTTATATTTATTATTCTTTTGGGTTTAGGCTGTATCCCGCACTCAGCAGGGTCTTCCACTTCTTCTTCTTCGTGTCAATGCTTGGAGAATTCAGATCATATTTTGCCAGTATTAGCCACGTCGACTGCAGCATCTGTTTCCTTAATCAGGGTACTCAGCAGGGTAGACAGAGGGAACTCAGTGCTAGGACACTATGTTCCCCATTTTCCAACAAATTCTGAAGGCGGAATCGAACCCACAACCTGTCACGTCCACCACACGCTTGTGCCCCTGAGCTACGACTGACCTCAAAATCTTTTAATTAATTCATCATCATCATCATCATCATCATCAGCCTGTCCTCGTCCACTGCTGGACATAGGCCTCTCCAATGGCACGCCACTGAGCTCGATCTTCAGCTCTTCGCATCCAGCCGCTGCCCGCTATTTTGCTTTTAATTTAATTAATTAATTATAACATACATAATTTTTTGTCGTTTTTTCCAGATTTTTTACATATTTATCACTTGTAAACGTCGCCCGTTCGTCTGCAACGCTACCATTCAAACGAGCTGACCTTGCCACCCACAGTCTACCAACGGCGGCCAGACGGCGCCTTTAACTCATAAATAAATCCTACATCTCATCTCGAAGAATCAGAGTTAAATATACTCGTATAGTGAACCATTCCAATCCAAAGCATTTTATCGATTTGATAAAAATAGAATTAGGGATTGCTTGGCCCAATGTGATACAATTTGGAAATAAATGGTCTCCATGTTTGTACATCACTCAAGGGAATGCTTTTATTTAAAGTTCTGCCGTTTTACTATCTGATAAAGCAAAATATAGCCTACTATTAGGCATAATTATGTATGACTAATAATGTCGGGTATAAAGGAGTGACTGTAATGCAATGTGGGTTCAATTCCCACTAGATGGAATAAATAATTATTTAAGAATATATTCATTTCTCCTACATAAAGAGGTTGGCGGGAAGCGGATGGGTCCGAAGAGCTGAGAATCGAGTGTGGTGGCGAGAATTGGGAAAGGCCTATGTCCAACAGTGGACAAGAGATGGCTGTTGATGATGATGATGATGATGATATTCATTTCTTCGCTCTAGCACCAACGAAAGTCTGGTGTTGATTTCCACCATTCAACACGTAACACCGCAAAAAATCAGCGATAAGTAGTGAACGGAATGTCTAAACTCTAGGTTTCCTCTGCCTACCCAGCTGATTTTTTAATGTATATCTATATATACTTTTATAATGCAATCCAAGCATTTAAATAGTTGTATCCGTTGAACTAAATTCAACTGAACGTAATAAAAGAATGTTTTCCTTCAATTTAGTGTGAAAAAACAATGTTATCTAATCTAGGACGAGATCATTTAACATGTAATGTAACACAGACTCCCGACCACATAATATTGGCGGCGCCGACCCGACATACTTGGAACTCCTGCCAACTGGTAGCACCAATAATTTTTGTTTTTAATACCATTGCAAAAGGACCTTAATAAAAATAGATATGTAAAATGCTATAAATATATAAACAAGAAATAGAACAGGATATGTCTGCTATTTATTATAATTTTTATGGTAACATCGTTTGTATCGGTAAATCAACAAATGTATTTAAGCGTGCAGAAATTATAGTATAGAAGAAATACTAAATTAAAAAAAAATAATAGTGGACCCGAACGCAGCTACGCCCGCTTGAACTATACGAATATTTATTAAATATATTTATAAAATTATTTTCAGTTTTCAATAGAGAGATGCGTTAAGCAAGCTCATTTTGGGTGACGTTTTCTAACAACAAACTTTGCAAATCGTTGCTTATCATGTTGTTATTAACATGGCGGAATAAATTGCATGTCAAATTAATAAGTATTTTAATATATTGGTATATATCGAAAATATTACAAATATGAGAAAAAAAGTATCCTATGTTCATCCCGAGACCCTCAAGTATCTCTATATGAGTATTTTATCACAATTAAATTAGCGGTTTGGACCTGATTGCGTAAAAGACAGACAGACGAACAGACAGAGTTACTTTCGAATTTATAATATAGGTATGGATTACATTTTGAACTCGCTTCTATATGTATATTTAATGTAAATTATATAAGAGAAGGAAAGTTATTATAATAATAATATTTTCCTGAAAAGTTATTGTCGACAACAATAAACGGATGTACTTTGAATGGTAAGCTGCAAACTAAGAAATTCTCAAAATAATACAAAGATTTGAAATTGCTTTAAGTATCTATGAAATAGCAAACTCAGATTGAATGCCAGCCGACTTTACCTTAAATAATTTATAATGATATAGAAAAATCTATTATAATTAAAATCTAAAGAGGTAAAAAAAAAATATCTGTCCTGGTGCAGTCTGTAAACTACTGTCTGTAAACGCGAAGGTGGTGGGTTCGGTTCCCACATGGGGGAATGAATAATAGTGTATACAAGAAAAACAAACAATAGGTTCCTCTTGCTTACTTCCTAATAACAAACATATTTTAAATCATATTCCTATTATAAAACTACTATTTTAATATATAGATAGATTTATAGATATATAGATTTTAAACAAATCATTTGCATAATCGCAAACAGTAAGACAAAAGACGCGCTCCTCTACGATTCAATCTACAAGTTCTACGAATGCTACGAAAATGCTACAAGATGCTTTATCGAGTTACCGGCAACGTATCTCAAAGCTTCCCGGTAAAGCTATACTAATATTTGGAAATTATTGATATACGATTTATTAAATTGTGCAATTTCATTTCCGGAATACTGCTATATATGATAGTAGATATACTGTGTATGTACTCGTACCGTAATCTTTAGAAAACTTCATTCTATAATTAAAAGACTTTTTATATGGGGGAACTCAACGCCGTGCTTTACTTCATCCCCAAAACATATTTCGTTAAACGAGTTATGCCTGTAGTCTTCGTTCGTAACTTCGTTTGAGGACTTTGTTAACTATAGTTTTTAATAGAAAACAACGTAAATCTCATTTTTTTCGTAATTCTGGGGCAATACTCTATTAAAGCTTCCTTACACTTCCCAAAAAAAACTACATATCCAGTTTCAGCTTTCACTGACCTGTAGTTTCGGCTTTGCGTTAACTTCAATTACTTAGTAACGAAAAAGTTTTAATAGTATTACTCTGGTTTTACGTTTCCATATATAATGAAGTAAAATCTGTTTTTGAAATAAAAATTAAATTTTTGATATTTATCATATGATTTTAAAAAATTATAAATGTAAAAATGAGTTGCAATGCTTATACATTTACGATTCGCTGACGCCCGCCCGCCCTTGTGATACTCAGTGTGGCACGTATGTTCATAAATAGTCATGACACAAGTTGCCCTCATTTACGAAAAAGGCACATCGTTCAACTTAAGAAAATTAAATATACAGTAACCCACTTTTCTATGACAGCCATGCTTGTTCATCTCGAGATTAGTGAACATAGGTCAAGTATTTAAATGTTTCAAATTGTTTTGACAGATAATCTTTATAGAAATTCTAAAAATACATAGATAAAATTATTATACATAGATTTCTAAATAAATAAATATATAAAACTAGCGGCCTGCTCGCGGTTACACCCGCGTGAACTATGTTATTATTAATTTCTGTCTCCATGACTACGTCTTAGTGACATCTATGCAAATTTGAGACTCCTAGCATTTGTAGTAACGAAGTTTTATACAAACTTTCGACCCCAAAAATAACCCCTTAGAAGTCGAATATTGCAAATTCCCGTCTTAGCGAGCACCTACGTCCTATAAGTAACTCCTATGCAAAATTTGAGATTCCTAGCACTTGTAGTTTCTAAGATTTGGTGATGAGTGAGTGACCTTTCGATTTTATATATATAGATGAATCTTTAAGCTTACCAAACGGCGGCTCGAACCGGCAGTCCAGCAACAGAGCGTGGCCCGTCGGCCCGGTGGTGCCGACCACCGCGCCGCCACGCATCATCAGCTGTGCTTCCAGCTCCACCCACCGGCCTCCGCACTCCTGCTATAATATACCGCCATATTAAAACATATGTTAACCAAATATGCTAAGGAAAAAACTTCCAACTTATTTACAAGGAGGATTTTTTAGAGAATTAAATTAATCAATATTAATGCTTAAAGAAGATTAAAGAAGAAGATTGCCAATAATCTATATATATAAAAGGACTTCTCCTCACTGACTGAGGTAAGACGCACGCACAGCCGTAACCGCTGATGGTAGAAACGTGAAATTGGGACAGATGTTTACTTTTGTAATCTGGACATCCACTAAGAAGGGATTTTGGAAAACTTTAACCCTAAAGGGGCGAAATAGGGGTTGATAGTTAGTATGGAAAAAAATTTAAATCGGCACGATTCCTATAAAATTTGAAATTCAGACTCTTAAAAGTATTTAATTGAACATGTATTTCATGGTTTTCTAGAATTCTTTCTATAAGGGGTTGAAAGTTTGTATGGAAAAATTCTTAAATCGCCTCCGATTTTTATAAAATTTGAAATTTAGACTTTTAAAAATATTTCATTGAACACATGTTTCATGGTTTATTAGAATTCACCCCTAAATACGTAAGCGAAGCTGCGCGCGTCCGCTAGTCCCATATAATTATCTTCTATTTGGAGGCATATTGAGAGAGAAGAGAGAGAGTGTTCTATATTCTATCAAGTCCACGAACAAACACAATATAAATCGAAAATCCAAACGATGTAAAAATGGTGGTATTTAAAATTAAAACCTCTCTAATGGACGCTGGTAAGGCGCTCGAGGAAATTAACAAGCCATTGTCCAGTGTCGTTGCTCCATAAAGAATTTGTGCCGTTGTTTTAAATCAACAGCTCGGATCGGTGTTAATGATTTTTAGCTTCATTTCTCACTTAAAATTGTTTACATGGTTTGTAAAGCTAGTTATGTGCCATAAATCTTAACTAATAGATATAATAAAGCGGAAGAGTTTGTTTGTTTGTTTAAATACTAAAATCTCTGGAGCTACTGGTATTAAAAATATCTGTATTGTGTTAATTGAAGTGATTAGCACGCCTAAACTTATATTGTCTTTCTAAAATTATAATTCTGCTAATCTTTCTTTCCTTTTAATTAGGGGTTTTTAATAATTTTTAAAATATAATTTTATATACTATACTTTAGTTGCTTACTTCATTTCAGTATCGCGCACACAGCAAACGAGGCAGAGTGAACCCTATTGTTAAAACACACTGTCCCCCATTTTATACCAAATTCTAGTGGCATTGCATGTTGAACTCAACGACGCACTTTGCCTCGACACCAGAGGAGAGAAATGAAAATGTTCAATATTTCATTTCTTCGAGTGGGGATCGAACTCATAACCATAATAGTCACGCGCTTTTTCTCCTGCACCATGACTGGCCTCAAATGACGTAGATAATAATTTAAATTTAATTAGAAAAATATAAAATCTAATTACCTCATCGTAAGCGACAGAAGTGAGAGGCAGGTAATGATAGCCAAGGGCACGGTCCCAGATGACACCTTTGTTCCACACCTCCACCAAGAGGCCGAGGTTGATGTCGTTGATTTCACTGTCAACACAAACAAACATGCATAAAAATATATTCTAATAAAAAAATCAAAATAAATCACTTTCACGCTGTATCCTGCAAACAGCAGGATAAGCAGCGAGCGAGAACCTAGACATTTCGTTCCCCACTTTCTGCCGAATTTTCGAAGCATTATGTGTTGAGTGACGACTGGGCCTCAATATACATTTATTCTATAATACTTTTATGAATATAATAATAATTAAATTATGATTATTCAATAAAAAATATTATAATAATTATTATTAAGATACGGTCAGTGCATTCTTTCTATATAATCCACAAGGGTAAAAGGCAAATTGCTATATAAAAAGTCTTTTAATCTTAGATAATATTTATAATAAAATTGTACTTTTAAAAATAAATTACAACAGAGAAAAAAAAGGACTCACACGATTTGATTTTTATTATTTAATCTTTATATCCAAAACTAGGTTAACTTATAACACACAAATTAGTATATTGTTAGCGTTTTTAAAATAACACGATAAAAACACATACCGTCTATATGTTTCCAACGTACTCGGACAGAGGTTCCACGTAATTACAATAAGTGACATGTATCACTCAATAACAACACTACACACTAGATACCTTCCAATCAGGGTTTCCTTCAACCAACTGTTCCCGTTTGACACAATTCCACTGCTGTTATTGTCTTTTTCACCTTAATCTACCCACTTTTACACGAATATGCTAACAATATTATATATTTTTAAATAATATTCTGAAATTAAAATAATTAAACATTAAAAAAATATTTATATTTCATTTTTGCTGCATATTTACGTTTAAGAAACTTTAATAATAAACATTAGCTAAGATACAAGCTTGTCATTGAAAAAATATTTTATCCATTTTTAACAGTGACATTTTGTTATTTTTTTTCTAATTCTCTCTACCTACCCTCTTATACGTGATTTTTAGACATTCTATAATGAATGAATGTTATCATAATTTTATTATCATCGTCTTTTTGTGCACTTTAAAAAAAACAAAATGTCATAAGTATATGTAGGAATATGTCACAAAAAAAAGTTTAAAAGTAACTATCTTTAACCTCTCTCACTCAAAGGGTAGCGGTAAAGCGATCTCAGAAACTTTAAAGCACTTAACCGACTTTCTATCAGAGCCCGATTTCTTTAGATTATATCAGTAGGTCACACAGAGCGAGGCGAGCACGTGGTGGTAACAAATGTCTCGAAAAAACCTTGAACTTTATGAAGACAGGTAAACGATTGTTATTGATTCTTATTTATTATTTATATTACTGTTTAATTCATTCGTATGTACATTTTTCTTTGTTTTAGCTTCACACTGTAGCAAAGTAGGCAAAGGGAACCTGGAAACGTAATTTAATGTCGACGTTGAGAAGGTGGGAACGAAGTTTTATAACAGTAGGTTCCCTCTGCCAGAATAAAACTGATATTTATTTTAAACTCAATTATAAACATCAATGTAATTTTAAAAGAGGACACTCGTGGCGCAGGGGCACAAAATGTGAATGTAAAACCGACTGGTTATAGGTTCGATTCCCACTCGAGGAGATGAAATATTTATTTAAATTTCTATTTCTTCGCTCTGGAGTCGAGGCAAAGCGCGGCGTTGAGTTCTGCTATTGAACACGCAATGTGCTTCGAAAAATTCGGCGGAAAGTGGGGAACAGAGTGTCTCAACACTAGGATCCCTCTGCCTACACTGCTACATGTGGGATAAGGAAAGAAGCTAAAACTAAAAATAAAAAGGACCGTATAACTAATTTACTTAAACAAAGTTACAAGCAACTGAACTATAAAAGAGTACATCATTCCCTTTTTTCACTCAGTAAATTAGAAATAGCAAATACATACTAGCATCTCCTTTTCAAGTAAATATTTTTTAATTTACTCTCCATTTATATTTTCTCTTAAATTACCACATTAAAATTTTCTTCAACATTTTAATTTCTGCAGCTGACGTTTCAAACGCTTGGCTCGAGAGTTAACAAATAAATATGAAATGCACTTAGTGGTACATTTAAAAATAGAACTCAAAGATATCGATAAAGATGGTCTATAAGTATTGATTTCGAAGTTACGTAAAAGTAATAAATTAAAAAGTTTTTTTTTTAAAAAGATTAAAAAGATTATTTATGGAGGAAGCGGAAATTACTAAGAGATTTTCTAGCTTCACGCTGTATCCCGCATATAGCAAGATAGGCATATTGAACCAGAGACCTAATGTTAAGACACTCGGTTCCACATCCTTCTCCCACTTTCATGAAGTTTGTAGGTCTATAATGCTTATTTTATAAAAGAACTAATGTCTATAGTCTTCATTAAATTTACTTGCACAGTAAAGTCTTCTTTCAATCATTTTCTTTGCTTTCTAACATGAAAGTGAAGAAAATTAATTTCAATTTGTCAGCGTTTTATTATCTTTGTAAAAGAACTATTAACATATAAAAGAACTTTCTTTCAAAAAGAATAAAGTAACCAAACCATATTGGAGTACAAGGAAATTCGTGGAACGTACCTCCGACAAAGTATTTAATTCATTTTGAGCGATAAGTTATATATTATTATCGCTAGCTTACCCTAATTATATTTAACAAAGTGCTATAGATATTAATTACCATTTTTTTTAGCTTTACGCTGTATCCCGCACAAAGCAGGGTAGGCAGGTGGAACCTAGTGAACACTCCGTACTTTTCCACCAAATTTTAGAGGTATTGCCTGTTGAGTGAAATACGAGAATAATGTCGCGCTTTGCCTCGACACCAAAGCGAAGAAATAAAAATATTCAAATTTTATTTCCTCGAGTAGGGGATTGAACCCACTACCTGTGGCATTTACAGTCACATGCTTAGCTTCATTAAATAATTGCTAATTTATGTAGATTATTCAACTGAAAGTCTACTTTTATAACTAAAGATACATATTTTTTATATTAATTAATGCAATGAAATACGCATTCGTACATAGGTACATATAGGTATATAAAATTTTTTTGTGTCTATAGGAGTATTATTTTAAATTTTGTAGATTTTCATAGATTTTAATTTACAAAAACAATAAAAAAAATCTAAAATAAATATTGCAATAAAATCTACCAATTTTCATACAAAACTTATTTATCAAAGTAAATAAATATTTTCATTTTCTCATTTCGCTCATAACTTTTTCTTCGCGAGACATTCAAATTAAGTAAATATTTGCTACGAATTCAGGTTACAAGAGGGAATGTTTCTTCTTACATTTCCTTTGCGGGACCTGTTGATTAGGTTTATCTCTTCCATTTGTTGCTAATAAGAAATACTTAAAGCAGTTTAGAACTCGTTGGTGCAGTATGCCAGGTCCTAGTTAAAAATCTAGAATTAGAGCTTTCTAGAAAAATGGAAAATCTAAGAATACTGCTTACTAAATATAATTTAATATCATTAAAATATCAAAATAGTTCATACTACAACACCTAGAATGTACTATAGTCGATAATATATAATTCATCTTGAATTTACATATAATCTTTAACTGTGATGGTTTTATTTGTTTTATTTGCTTTTTCTTAAATTAAATAATTAAGCTAAATTCCAGATTCTTAAGTAAATAGGTCCTAATATAATTCACATGTGAATCTAATGTTATTATTGTTACACACATAAAAAAGTCATTTTCATTGCTTTATTTAAAGTTAACCTACTCTCAGACGGTAATTAGTTGTTATAATAATAGATGAACATATTTTCTTGTATAACGGCGTGATTCAATTGAAAGTGTTCTTAACACTTAATTGAAAGTGTTAGGAACACTCTCAATTAAGTGTTAAGAACATATATTCATTTCTGTCATAGAATAACTGTATAAAGTTGTACGGCCACGGAGAATAATTAAAACAATTTATTTTAAAAGAAAAGTAGGGTTTTTTTTCAAAAGATCTACAAACTATTTTCCATATAAAACAAAAGACATAATTTAAAGTTTTGGCACCGATTCTTGTTGGGTTCGATTTATTGGCCTATCCCATTTTGGTGCTGTAAATCTTTTAAACTGCGTGAATGTCAATACACGTGTGATAGACAAGTGTACCGATACACGATTCAATTTAGATTCCTTTAGAACGGTATTTTATGAATAAAATTTACGTAAATCTGATATGAAATAGTATTTAAATGTTGATTTTATATTTAATTTATATTCCTTTTTTTTCAGTTTCCCTCTGTATCCCGTCAAATCAATCGAGCAATCCCGTAAGCCCGTTCTTCACTTTCTGCGTATTTTTGAGATATTGTGGACCATCGTGGCGCAGCGGCACAAGGATGTGACTGTAACACGAAGGTTGTGGGTTCGATCTCGAGACTCGAGGAAGTGAAATATTTATTTACGTTTATATTTCCATTTTTTCGCTCTGGTAACACGTAAAGCGCGGCGCAGATTGCCACCACTCAATACTTAAATTCTCCAGTATTTTGCGAAAAGTTGGACAGGTTAGATTCCCAGGTTCCCTCTGCCTATAATATTTGCTGAATACAGCGTAAAGCTGATAGAGAAGAACTAAAAAGGACCAACAATAAGCAATTAAAAGCTTTCGAAAACTAAAAACAACAGTTTTTCCCAGTTTCATTACACATGGATGGATAGATAAGAGATGCACTTATCGCATGCAATTGATAAGAAACGACGACGGCCAACCGATCGATATTAACATCTGATAACTGGCGAATGTTTTATTAAATCAATTTTATTACTGTTCACATACAATTTGGATCGTAAAAAAGCAATTTAGTGAATTGTAATGGCTATGCTGTAACAACAAATGTGTGGAATACACAATTATATCGATATTTTTAGCTTTAAATAATATATAACGATTAGCATTCATGGATTTGATATTATCTGTTGCTATTTTATAGGACTAATATGGGATACAATGCGAGTAATTTAAAAATATTCTCTGCTTCACGCTATATCCCGTACACAGCTGGGCAGAGGGAACCTAGTGTTAAGACACTCCGTTCCCCCCTTTTCGTCGGATTCTGGAGGCATTGCGTGTTGAGTAGAGGAGCTACGAGAACGAGAACGAGAAGAAATGAAAATAAAAATTTAAATAAATATTTTTATTTTCATTTCCTTTTTTCGAGTGAGAATCGAACCTACAACCAGTTGCGTTTACAGTCACACACTTGTGCCCCTACGCTACGACGGGCCTCATTAAATATATTATTGTAATATCGATATTTCCTAAAAGCGTTATTCTTGACTTGGAAACACACAAGAAATGTTTAGCATTTAGTCGTTTAAAGTATGTAAATGAAGTGTCTAGACGGTTTTTAACTAAAAATAAAATACCGTATGCATTACAAGGATAGAATGGTGTATCCTACTGGTTCTTTCTTTACTTTGCGCACACATTTCCAAGGGAAATATCTCTTTATTTTATTTATATAATATATTTCGAATTTTTTGATTCATATTTTCTATATCTATCTACAAATGATTAAAAAACGCAACGGTTCTTGGTTCTATTCCCATTCGGAGGAATTAATTATTATTTATGAACGTTTTCATTTCTTCGATCTGGTACCTACTAAGGCAAAAGCATTGCTAAAAGTTTCGCAATGGCTTGAAAGTTGGGCAGCAGCGGCGGCAGAAAATGAGGAACGGAGTGTATTAACACTATGTTCCCTCTGCCTACACTGACTTATACGTGGAAAAAAAAGAAAAACTACAATACAAAATTAATCGAACCCATTGGAGCTTGAAATAAAATTCTATACAAGTGGAATTTGAAATACTCACAAAAGGAAGTCTTGCTCCCAACATGGAGTCGGGCCCTTCACTGTCACCGTCGTCGACTTGACATTTTGTAGTTTGAGTGTCACGTATGTGTTGAATTGTGTTGCTGCGAATAAAAGTAAACCGTAAGACTATAGTTTTAGCATACAAATTGGTTTAACAAACAATAGATAATGGAAAACAAAATATTATTCTGAAATTCTGTTGGTATTGTTTATTTCTTTCTCAATAGTAATTGGTAAAACATTTTCAATTCAAAAGTATTCTTTTCAAATATATATTGTCTCTGAATATAGCTAAGTACAAAAATCTGAATAAGATACTTGAATCTAGATTTTCTTATAATAAAAGTTACATAGATATCTTTGTATAAGGTCACGGCCTCCAAGCAAATACATTTCTTTCTGTTACGTAAAAAAAGTTTTATATGGGTGGGTGACTTTTTAAATATATTTTTTTGGGTTCACACTGCATCCCGTTTCTAGCAGGGTAGGCACAGGGAATCTAGTGTTAAGACTCTCTATTCCTCACTTTCCACGTAATTTTCCAATATGTGTTGCGTCAAAGATCGTTCTTACAAGAGCGAGTAAATGAAAAAATGTTTTTTTTACCCATCCAAATGGAAATCGAACCCACAACTACCACGTTTACAGTGCTAAACTTAAGTAAATGTAGAAAATAAATATACTATATATTTATAGTTCATTCATTTGATGACGTTAAAGCAAGAATTACGACGTGTGAGATGGAATGGTAGAAAATCTCTATTTTTTTCATTTCTCTTAGAGCTTTTATAGAAATCATTGTTATAATAATTATACAAAATTAAAATTATAAAGTTTATTATTATTCTTACCTTGTATACCGACATAGCGCGCCTTTTTTACTGAAACAAAAGAAAGAAAGAAATACATAAATATATTTTACGCTATATTAATTAAGAGCACTTCGTCTTATTATATTTCATAACAACATTTTTTTAATAACAATTGATGCTTTTATAGAAAAGCCTATATAGCTTTCACGATAAAGTTAAAAATAACATACAGTTAAGTGCTATGCTGAAACGTACCCGTAACTTAACGCATCTTTTTTATCGGTTAAACATAAAAACATACAACATATTTACACTTTTACTTAAAATATTTCTATTCAAAAATGACATACTTCAAGTTGAAAAAGGCCATATTGTAATATTTCTTTTAATGAGATATAAATTTAATCAGTCACAATCAATTGGGAAAAGCGTTAAAATGTAAAAAAATATAACTATTATTTATTTAAATAAAATATAAGATTTACACGTTTCACAAAAGAAGATAATTAAAAACTTGGCATAATTAAACAAAATATAATACAACAGAAAATATAAACACAGCATTTCTCATTTCTCTCTTCTCTCTCTTTCTCCTCAATACGTTATTGTTGAAAATCAAACATTTCACTCAAACACCTTTTACCCCTTCAAGATATAACAAAAGAAGAATGTCTGTAATCCTTCCTTAGCAGTCGGAAATAAGTTTTAAGAAGAAAAATTTAGATACATAACTAACAATAATATTTATGAACCCTCCATAAAACGTGCTTTAAAATTATAAACGTCTATAAAACCCTAATATTTCAGTATAAAATATTTCAAAAGGTCCAAAACATTTTTCAGTACAATCCTCCCAATCGACTCCGCTGCCTCTCTCTCTCTGTCTATTGGCTCATTTCAATCTTTTCCGTGCTCCTTCCTTAAAATATTACCTTACACTCACAATTTATTTATGCTATATTTCAAATGGAAACTTCATTACATTCGTATTGGAACATCTCGGAAGCTTTGAAATACTGTTTCATCTTTAATATTTCTAAATTGGAAAAATATTTTCTATAAACATCTATCTATAGAACAATTTACGTATTTATGCTATTTAGTATATCAATACTATATTTATTTTAGCTTCAAGCTGTACATACATATGGCAGAGTAGGTAGAGGGAACCTGGCAACCTAGTGTTAGGGCACTCCGTTTTCATTAAGACACTTCCGTAGTGGTTATTCCACCTAATTCTTAAGGCATTACGTTGAGTGGGGGAACTAAACGCCGCGCTTTACCTCGACGCCCAGGCAAAGAAAACATTAAATATATTATAATCTACGTATAATGTGTAATATATGTTTCAATTATTTTATAAATACATAATATTTTCTTTCAATCTGGTATTAGAAATAGTGGCATTAAATTCTACTTAGCACGCACTGACTTTAAAAGGGCGGAAAATAAACGAATAAGTTACCACCTTGTTAACTTTTCTGCCATCCAATGGTTCTGGAGATCAAAATCAAAATAAAATGGATGTCTTTAGAACATTCATTCATTATTATGTTTTTTAAACGAGTTTTACGCGTTTTGTACTTGTTGTTATAAGTATTGCGTGTTACACGAACACACTAGAATAGCCTGGAATCGATAGAGCCTTTGGCTGGGAGCCTAAAAACTAAAATAATGATTCAAAATATTTTATTTAGACTTATAAAATATTTAATACTATAGATAGACCAAATTAAGTTATATTAATTTCTTAAGTATGTATAGAAATTTATAATAATAGATTGTCGCTTTTTATTTAGCTTTATTCCTAATTGTTGATACTAGCAAGAAGAAAGAATTAGAGTTTTCAAAATAATTTAATTAATACGTTATAGCTGTCAGGCTCGGTCGCGATGCAGGACATGAGAGCCAATGGCCTAACCACCGAGGACGCAAAAGACCGTGCAAAGTGGAGTAGGTTGAGTAGGAAGGCAGATCCTGGCAATAGCTGGGATTAATGCCAGGAGGAAGAAGAAGAAGAAGCTATCGAGCCACAGTCACACGCTTGTGCTTTATACTGTGACTTGCCTCGTATATAAACTTGTTTAATTTAAAAATAAGCACATACCCACTTCGAAATTAATACTAATAAAATTTCCTGTGAGAAAATTATATATAGACTTCTAAATGTCACCAATAAGTACGACGCTATCGGGAAATCTTAGAAAATTTAGAATTTAATCAAAGTAAATTCGCAACTCAATATATCCATTTATCAGAGCTTTGCTCTTAACTTATCTTAGAAACGATGGCTGATGAATGAGGAAAATTATTCTTGAATCAAGATTCGTCACTGATACCATGGCATCATCAAAATTGTTTAAAAGCTTAAATTTAAAATGTTTCCTTTTTTCAAGGTTCACGCAGTTTCTCACTCAGGGTAAACAAAGGAGCTTACAATTAAGACACTCCGCTTAGCACTTTCCTCCAAAACTAAGAACATCGCGTGTTGAGTGGCGGAACTCAACCCCGCGATTTGCCTCGACACCAGAGTGAACAAAATGGAAATATTTCATTTCTTCGAGTGGGATTAGAACTGACAACCTGTCGCGGTTACAGTTAAACGTACCACTGCGGTACGACTGGCTTCTTTGTTTGTTAAAATAACTGTTAAATTAAACAAATAAAATAAAAAGCTAGTCGTGGCCCAGGGTCACAACGTGTAACTGTAAACGTGATTGGTTGTGGGTTCGATTCCCAATCGAGAAAATGAAATATTTATTTAAATTTATATCTTCATTTCTTCGCTTTGATGTAGTGGAAAACCACGGCGGGCGTTGAACTCCGCCATTCCACACGCAATGCCTCCAAAATTAGAGGGAAAATGGGGAACGAGGTGTCTTAATACTATGTTCCCTCTACCCTGCCGTGTGCGGGATACAGCGTGAAACTGGTTTAAAATATAGACTACATACTTTTTAATATATACCATAAAGAAAGTGAGTGTTTCGTAAGACGAAACTAACTTTAACATACATGTGCAAAGCAACGTCGCTAAATTATAACCAGGCTTTAGCTTCTTAAGAGATTATCTGATGTTAATCCATTTTAAGAAACAAGAAACATTTCTAGGTTAAACAATATTTGTGTTAGCGACAAATAGAAAAACAGCGGGGACTGAAAAGGTAATTCGTTCTTTTATTTCTTCTTTTTTTATTACAATAAAATAATATAAAATAAATGAAATCTAAACATGGAAACTAAAATATTTTTAAATAAATATAAATAACATTTATTAAACTGAATTTAGTACCCTTATTTAGGTTAACTTTAAGTAAACATTCCACTCATAAATAAGAAATAATATGATAAAAATATTCTTAAACAGAAACATAATGATTTCAGAAATTTATTGGTAAGTGCTTTAATGGGAAACGGAGTGTCTTAACAATAAGTTTTAAGGTTCCCTATAGACCTTGTTATATCAATTTTGCTATATATATAAAATTTGCTATGTGCTAAAAAAATTACTGAACCGATTGATGGGCTCAAACATTAGAAGTCATTATATCAGCGTATTAAATAAAATATTCGGTGGTTTTAGCGGGCGAAGCCGCAAGCGTGTTGCTAGTATAGAATAAGATAAAACGAAATTACATACATATTTCTTAAGCATAAAACAAATATAAAAAAATAGGTAAATAAGGGTTACTGCCTTAGTAAAGCCCTATCTTTCTCGATATCTTTAACATAAACCATATACTAACAACAAAACTATTATGGGATTTTGTCTGCGCCATTTACATAATCTATCACAAGTAGGCTTACTTTGATGATTCATACACAAGGGATAACTGAGAATTCTGGGCTCAATTTAGATATACAAATATATATATTGATAACCTTTTTTTCTAAGTTATGAGAAAAGCATGATAAATTATTAAAAGATTATGAAAAGTTGAGATGTGTCAAACCATTCAAGCTAAAATTAAACCCATACTATCCTATATAATTACTAATAGACCAAGATCCCAGGGTCCCCAAAAGCTGAAATTTCGAGGATTATTAGTCTTTTATGTGGTTAAATATTATGCGTAACTTGAAAGTAGGACCCTTCCATAGGTAGCGCGAACTCAAGATACATCTCAGATCTGAGAAGATAATTGAACCATCGGATTGATCTCGTTTCTTATAAGTTCTTGAAATCGTCCCTTAAATAATTTTAAACAACTTTTAGTCTGGCCCACGTTAAAGCTTTGGCAATAATTAATATATATTTTTTTTAATTATTCTTAAAATCATATTTAAAAATGAGCGTTTCTACTTTAACGTAAATGACCGTGTACCTTTAGTTGGCTCTACCTCTGACAGGGCCCCACTTTCAAGTTAGTAAGTACGCATACCGTCTTAACTATATATTAGACTGTCAATCCTTAAAAAAATCAGCGTTGCTAAAATGATGCAGGTCTGGGGGCTCTGGGATCTCAGTCTACAGGCAGTTTAATATATTTATGTCACTTTACGATATTATCCTGTTCGTGGTAGTTGTAAAATTATTTCATGGAAGACAAAGAAATCGTGTATAATTTTTTTCATTGTAAAAATTATAATCAGATAATTAAATTTTTAAATATGCTTTTATACGACTGTATGCCTATATATAAATATATAGAAAAGTAATAACATATTATAGAAATCATGGCACTCAACCACCAACACATATCTCTGAATATAAAAAATCTGAATTCTCATACTTTGTAATTTCACTTGCATATTTTGCAGTAACTGAATGACTCATTAACCTGGTTTTGTTTTTAAAGAGTGCTTCAAACGGCGTAGTAATACAAAAGATGTATACAAAGCGAATACATAGAATAAAACATTTACACTTATTTTCGCTTTTAATTATTTTTCTGCATTACTAAAACAGTCTAAAGTAAACACATTATATTGATATTCATATACTGATGAAGGTCCAGCGACCTATAACTACTTGTTTCTGAGAGTTCATCGGCACTGCGCACGTCGCTCAGTAATTTTTAATCTGTCGATACCTTTCAATATGTCTTCAAATATTTTTAGAGTGAAAACTTTATTTGGCACAGAGCAGTTTCAAGTCTAGTTGAATATTAAATCTTTATTATTTCTTATATTTTTAGTAATTCATCATAATAAAACACTTTATATATCAACTAAACTCTTTTAGTTATTTAGCTAATAACTAAATTAACTAAATAAACTATTATCAAGCATAAAACGTCATTATAGTTTAATTAATATCCAAACTTTCGTAATACTATAAAGGACTAGATTTTTATTTATTTATTACCAATATACGAGATTTCAGTTTGTAACTTTGTTTTACGCCTTGTGACCAAACCAAAACAATAATTAAATATTACAATATTTTCTCTCTGGTGTCAATCGAAATGCGGCGTTGAGTTCCGCCACTCAACAGCACCTCTACCTACCCCAGCATTGTATAACCAAATAATGAACTCGCTATTAGACATAAACCAACTGTTCCCACACCACCAACAGAAATCTAATATGCTAAAAAGGCAAGAATGAATAGAACGCTAAAGCAAACATCGAAGTATATTGCCATAATGGCGCCATTATTCGTGATGCACCACTCATGTAGATACGCTGTTTCAGAAATATATTTCAGGCCATGTTCTAATTACCGTATAAGAGAGTTGGCAGTTAGTATGCTAGTAATAAACAGAGAATTAGGTCAAATTGTGTAATTTTATACAACTTCACCTTATGTTAATAGGAGCTAATTGCTTAAAATAAAATTTTCTTATTTATACGTATTTATATTTGTTGGGAAATGTAGTAGGGTGAGCAGAGGGAGCCTAGAATTAGAGTACTTTACTTACCACTTCCCGCCTATTCTGGAAAATACATAAAAATACCTGAGAACCAAGTGTGTAAGACACTCTGTTCCCATTAAAACACTTCCGTACCCCATTTTCCACCGAATTCTGGATACACTGCGTGGGGAAAGCCAACGCCACGTTTTGCCTCGTTTTCAGAGAGAACAAACGAAAATATTTATATACGTAATATATCTATATGAGAAAATATATATATCTATAGTATAAAAACAATCAATTATCATTATCCATTTCATATGCTCATACAACAGGCCCAGAACCGGGTTAATTATTTCCAATTCATGGAATTGTTTAACAATAAAAAGATAATAAAATCTCGCGTTCATATCATACGAGTACGTACCGCCGTCTACGAGGCTAATGAATAACGTTTAGCTTTGACAGAAGTAATCCCTCAACCTTTGTGATGCCCACACGAATCACGCATCTGTTGTTCTATTATTAATATGTTCCTTTCGAATATTTTTCGTTTGGCTTAAGTTTTATATACATATTCATTTTTTAGGGTTCCGTACCTCAAAAGTTAAAAAAGGAACTTTGTTGTCCGTCTCTCCGTTTGCTAAGACGCGCGTAATCGAAAGTTATATAGTTATGAAATTTGATTTGGACGAAGTAAAAACGTACATTACAAATAAAAGAAAAAATGAAAATATATAGGTACAACATAGAAAAAATCACAAACTTATACTTAAATTTCATCGCAAATGCTCGGAAACTTAAGTTTATCAACTTTTATAAGTTGTACTTCCCGTAAATGAAAACATTTTTTCATTTTTTCATTCATTTTTATTTAATCAAAGAAATAGTTATTTTTATATGACGTCAAGTTTTCTACCACAATTTAATTCCATTTTAATTGTAACAAAGTTTTCTTTTTAGTGTCATGCTATATCCCGTTTATAGAAGGATAGACAAAGAGAACGTAACTTTGAGACACTCCGGATACTAGCAAGTAAATGAAAATGAAATCAATACACGGAGTGGGAAGACTTTTTGAATTTAGCTTCCCTAGCATCTCTAATTAAAAAAAAACAAATATTTGCAGTTTTCTTCAATAATTTTCGATACGCTTTTATAGAAGCATATTATTCTAAGTATATTCCTAATAAAAAATAAATTACCATCTCATTTTCTATTTCTAAAAGTAGCCCGTTCACTTTTTGTCCCGCTTGTCAATTGCAGGAGTCAAGAAAACGAGCTTGTGGTGGGATCTTGTTACACGAGACAGAGATCTTAAATCAAAATCAAAGAACAGAAGAGAATCTTGGCCTTCCTCTTATTAAATGAGTTTAATAAAATTTATTTGTCTTTTTTAAGGGTTTCGTACTTCAAAAGGAAAAACGGAAGACTTATAGGATCACTTTGTTGTCCATCTGTCAAGAGAATTTATCTCGAGATCATGTGGATGTATCAATCTGAAATGAATATGAAATATTTAACTCTATCTCCCCTTTCAGCACTAAAAAAATCAAGCTTCTAAGTCAACACAATTAAAAGATACGAACATTTATGTTAATTTTTTGCTGCATTTTACTTACAGGGTACCTGTTGAACTTGTCGTACAAGTAAAGGGAAAAATTTTAAAAAGTGAAAATTTATAGATATTTCATAGAAAACAATAATTTCAAATTTATAACTTCATTTCTAACAAAATGTTAATTCACAAACTTAAGCTTATCAACTTTTATCATTTGTATTTCCCGTTAGCATACAATCCTGAAATTAATACAGAACCCTCAGTATGCGAGCCCAACTGACTTAACCAGTATTTTATTTAATTGAAGTTTTACAAAACAAAACATAAAATTATTAAAAAAATCACAGTAGCTACGAATAAAGATTGCATCGGATAGAACTGTAAATTATGTATTAGACCAATTCTGTATTAATAGCAGCAAAACACGCGATCGTACTCAGTAATTCAAACTATTTACAAAGAACTGGGTCAACGATCTTTACATGTTTCCTAAAGTTTTAAAACAACTTTTAATTTTATGGTTCAAATGAATTTTCTTTCACTTTTTACATTAGTGAATTAGTTAAGTAGGCTTTTATTTATAGTTAATTCATATCAGTACATTTAGGGATAAAACTTTTTAATCATAATTTTAATTAATAACCAATTTGACAAGATGTAAGTAAAAATTGTGAAATATTAGACCATATGACTGTTGAAAATCTAGTCTTAAATCGTTTTCGTTTGTTTAAACTAACTAATGTCTGGATCTTTGATGAGTCGAATTTGAAAGTTCTAATTTTCGAAATCGACACTTTCGTAGAGAGAGCTGTAGGCTATCTACCGTCAGGCTAAATTAAATTTTAAACAATAAGCAATTGTAAAGTATCACTACATTTTTCTCTTATTACTTTACAAGCAATATATACAACAAAAAATTTCTTCAGGTAAAACAAATTGAAGTAGAGACAAGAAGAGAGAGAGAGAGAAGCTTGAGTGGCGGAATCAAAACAAACGCTTATTTGTTAACGCACAGTAACACTACATTCTAAGAAGTGAACTCTCTTATGCATACCCTATTTGCTAAACGACTAAAAAGGGCATATAAAAAGCTCCCGTTATAAATGAATAACCTCGTTATAGGGGTTCCGTAATTTCCTTACTCACACATTGCAATGAAGGTAATAGGGACTATTATAGAAAATATGCAGCCTTGCCCCTTTTTGCCAAGTTTATTTAGCTTAACATACCTTTTTTGTATAAAAACCTTGTTATAAGTAAAGTAACTAATTATGTACAAGTTGCATACGTTATGTGTGTTGTTTTTTGTCAGCTTCACGTTCCTAGGAGGAGTAGCTAAGGGAACCTAGTCTTAAGAGACTCCGTTCCCCACTTTCCGACGAGTGTTGAGTGGCGGAACTTAACGCCGCGATTTGACTTGTTCGATGTTGTTTTTCATATAAAGTTTGTGGCTTGTTATGTCACGTGAATAAAAATATCCATATACAATGAAGGTTTCATAACTTTTAAAAGTTTTTAAAATAAATATAAACATTTTACGCATAATATCTTTTACTTTCATATTTCATTTAGATTCAGCCGTAATAGAAAATACTTCATAAGTAAATATGATACTTTAATTAATTATCCGCAATAATTACAATAGAGCTGGGTTTTGTTAATTAGAGAAAAGTAAATTTTAAATTCTCCTCGTATTACCGAGTCCCTAGATGTTCAAATAAAGGCATATTTAGATAAAATATATTTTGGTTGGGTGCTTGAATTGCTATTAACCTCCTTACGTAAGAAAATTCACGAATTCAATAACAGAAAACGACTGTGTACAATGTACATGTTGTTGCTTGCGCACTCCTAAAACATCTATATGTTATCCACCTATATTATATATTCGAAAGTAACTCTATCTGTATGTCTGTCTGTCTTTTACGCAATCAGGGCCAAACCGCTAATGTAATTGTGATAAAATACTCATATAAGAGATACTTGAGGGTCTCGGGATGAACATAGGATACTTTTTTTTCTCATATTTCTAATATTTTCGATATATACCAATATATTAAAATACTTATTAATTTGACATGCAATTTATTCCGCCATGTTAATAACAACCTTCGTTGATAAGCAACGATTTGCAAAGATTGTTCTTAGAAAACGTCACCCAAAATGAGCATGCTTAACGCATCTCTCTATTGAAAATTGAAGATAATTTCATAAATATATTTGATAAATATTCGTATACTTTAAGCGGGCGTAACCGCGTTCAGGTCCACTAGTATCTATATATAAATAACAAATGAATCAGAAACAGAATCAGAATCAGCTTCACGCTGTATCCCGCACACAGCAGGGTAGGCAGAGGGAACCTAGTGTTATAACACTCTGTTTCCCAAATTACGCCAAATTCTATAGTACCGTAGGCATACCGTAACTGAAAAAAAAATCTTAAATAAGCTAAACAGACTTTGCAGTTGCGTACATAACAGCTGTAGAGCTTAAAATATAATATGCGTATAAAATGTATAAAACTATTTTATTTTAGCTTTCTTATAAAAGCTTATTTATTTATTTAATAATAGTTATACTAGCTATTAAAACAATTACTAGAGGAACATTTCCCAGGCGAATATACGAATATTTTGGTCATGTAAAATACATGTGGACAATTAAAGAGAAACCGCAACAACTTCCAATTAAAACAAGAAATAAAATAATAAATAAATCTTCTTTTATTATAACAAGGACTAATGTGAAAAGTAATTTCGTTAAAACAATAAACATACTCGTATATATCAATTATTTTATCATAAAGTTAATGAACAGAAAATTGTGAGGAATGTGACAAAAATTCGCTTTTTCCTTAAAATTTGGAATGAACTATCGTGTTTTTATCATGAAATATATTTATGTATGTATGTTATTTGAAGGCAGAGTAATTGAAATATAACACATACACTCCATAGATATATGTAAATAGGTTCAAAGGGTAGGCAGAAGGAACCTAGGAATCTAGCGTTAAGACCGTTCCTAACCTTTGGCGGCCACTGTTCCAAAACAGAATTGGGGTCAGTACTTTCTATCTTCTATAGGATAGACATATATGAAAGATAAAGGCAAAAATTAAAGAGTTCTTCAACTGACATCCTGACAATACCATGGTGAGGAATTAATTTGGTAAAGTTTATAGTCTCTTCTTTGGACCTCTTTTTGACATGCATTCTCCTATTGTGTAATATAATCTCTTTTTTACCGTACAATCTCCTTTGTGTGTTCTCCATACAACGTGACATTGGCGAAGTGATTAGTGCTCAACTGGCACGCTCGAAGCGCCATAAATAAAGAACCAGACCGTAATCTCTTCTTTTAACCCGAGTGGGAAATGAACCCACTAACAACGTGTTAGCAGTCCAACAAAATAGTAAAGGGAGTATGCAAAAGTGGCAAAAGAGAATGCATATTTTAACTTATATATAACTTCGTAGCAAAAAGCATATTGATTCTATATAAAAAGCACAGCACGCCGCGCAGCCTATATCATTTATTCACAATGTTAAAATTAGACTCGGTTTTAGAAAGTAGGCTTTTGTATTACTACATATCAGTTTTAGAAAATGTTGTTTTTAACCGATTCGATAAAAAGAATAGGCATGGTGTGACTGTAACACGACGGTTGTGGGTTCGATCCCCACTCGAGGAAGTGAAATACTTATTTACGTTTATATTTCTCTGTTCTGCTCTGTTGTCGACGCAAAGCGCGGTGTTGAGTTCTGCCACTCAACACGAAATCACGAGATCCCCTCTGCCTACCCTGCTGTGTGCGGGATACAGTGTAAAGTTTATTTATTTTTTATTTATTAAGATAAAGTAGTTGATTTCTTTCTATCATGTTGTTGGAAATCGTTATATTTTTTTCTTAAATCTCTTTATCATCAAAAGATTGTATGAAAGATTAATGATCCCTTAATACATCTTAAATAATTCGGGTCCAAGTCAAAATAGCAAGTCGAATATTAATAGCTTTCAGAAATTACTTAAGCATATAAAATATCTTCTAAAAGATATTTTTCAGTAACTTTTAATGTGGATACATATAAAGAAATAAAATTTAATTTAATATAATTGTAATAGCTATAAAATGTATAACCAGCTCTTGTAGTTGATATGAACTTCATGAGATAAGTTAGAGATGGTAATTAATATTTACAAAGTTTATTAAAATCATACTATTAGAATACAATTATAACACACCCTGTATTCCACAATCTGTAAAATTTAAGAGCTCGAACTTAAATTTTAAGGATATAGTTATATGGTCTATATAATAACATTTATTTAATCGTTATTTATGAGAAATCCTATCGTCTCCTACTAATAGTATAAGCGTAAAAGTTGGTCAGGATGGATGTTTGTTTCAGTTTCAATCAAAAATTACTAAACAGTTTTAAATTAAACTTTACGGTAATATAGCTTATTTATCAGAATAATTAGGAAAAATTATAGAATTTCATTATAATCTAACAGTAAGTTTAGCAAACGGGCGAAGCCGCATTTGAGCTCTAGCAGCTCTAACGCGACTAAATCATAATTTAAAAAAAAACATAACCACTCTTTGCACACTAATGTGTCATGACATTTTTACTCAAAATATATAGCAAGTACATTAAAAACAGTTTCAAAATGAAAAATAATAAAAAAAGTATAATGAAGAACATTTTTAAAAAAAGCGCATGAGGCACGAACATGATGTTGCCAGTGGAAACTAAAAATTTACTAATTAAAAATTCATACATCGCAGACGACTTGAAGTTGGATTTAAAAAGTATGATTTTTTTCTTTTTCAAGTTAATATTACAAAATATAGTCATGTTAAATAAATTTTTAAAGTGTAATTCCTCGAGCGTTGTAGGTGAAAAACCAAACATGGAGTGTGCAAATTAAACTGACGTAATATGCAAATGCGAAGTAAAATATAATTGGGCTGGAAGTTTTCCTTTATTTTTGTCATCATTATTATGTTCTATTCTTGGAGTATGCTGAAAAAAATTAATGTCTAATGTTCTTGCCTCAGATTTTTAACTTTTTTTTGTTTTAAAAATAGTTAATTAGTTGTTAAAAATTTAGATCGTGAATAATTGAGATATAACATCCTTACCTATATTATAAATTCGAAAGTAACTCTGTCTGTCTGTCTTTTACGCAATCATGGCCTAACCGCTAATTTAATTGTGATAAAATACTCATATAGAGATACTTGAGGATCTCGGGATGAACATAGGATACTTTTTTTCTCATATTTGTAATATTTTCGATATATACCATTATATTAAAATACCTATTAATTTGATATGCAATTTATTCCGCCATATAAATAACAATTGTCGCTATGCGACCGTTGCTAAGCAACGATTTGCAAAGTTTGTTGTAAGAAAACGTCACCCAAAATGAGCTTGCTTAACGCATCTCTCTATTGAAAACTGAAAATAATTTCATAAATATATTCAATAAATATTCGTATAGTTCAAGCGGGCGTAGCCGCGTTCGGGTCCACTAGTTAATAAATAAATTAGCAAAATATTTAATTTATATAGTTGCTTAAAACGTCTAAACGTTGTTAGTATAAGTGAATTTTATATAAACATATTTCTTTAGCTTTACACGTGTAGCCTCTACTGATGTTAAATATTTGACAGTATAGTTTAGGGACACGTTACTTTAGCTGTGTATTTACATAAAAATGCAAACATTCTACAGTTCTGATACTAATGGAAATAAAAAATATTTTTTATTAAAAATTGCATATTTTTATTAAAATAAACACAATAAGAAATGTGTTTATTTGAAATTTATTATTGCTATTTATATTTTCGAATTTACAAATTAATAAATTATAGGAGGGGAGTATAATGTTTAAATTTTACAATTTTACTAATAAATAAATTTCATTCTACTAAATAAATTTAAATATTTGTGTTTCAACTTCATGCTGTATCCCGCGTATAACAGGATAGGCAGAGGAAACCTAATCTAACACTCTCTTCTCTCTTCCGCCAAATTCTGAAGGCATTGCGTGTTGAGTGGTGGAACTCAACGTCACGCTTTTTCTCGATACCAGAGCGAAAAAAATGGAAATATTAAATATTTAATTGCATATATTGGGAATTGAAACCACAACCTGTTGCATTTACATTCACACTGTGCCCATACACCACTACTGTCCTGATATGTATATCTATATTTATTATTTATTAAACCTAACAACAGTATTATGATTTCAGCTATCTATGTATCTTCTGCTCGTTAAACCATGAAACTTCCGTGTTTCATCCTAATCTGATACCTTTAGGAAACCATTACATTTCTAATTAACATGTGCTACGCCGTAGCGCTACGAAACCTTACCAACACGTATATTTTTCAATTCAATTATAATTTTAAATGTTAATTAACTTTATACTGGTATTTTCTCGGGACTTATCTAGGTTATTTATAACTTTTAATTTATTTCTTGCATACTATACGACTGCAAAAATCTTTTAATGAAAACTTTACATATATTATATATATGAGCTCAATTTAAGCCAGTCGTGGCGCAGGTAAATGTAAATTGTAAAAAAAATGTTTTGGGTTCAATCCTCACTCAAGTAAAAGAAATATATGGGGAATGGAGTGTCTTAACACTAGGTTCCGTCTGCTTACCCTGCTAAGTGCGAGATACAGCGTGAAGCTGTTTTTCCTTTGTCAGCTCAAATTTAAAGGCTTTAATATAGTATATAAAATAAATATTTTCAATTAGTAATACCAACTAACCTCAAAGTAGCAACTGCCCTACAAATCTTCTCTAACTACGATAAACATAAAACAATGCATTCCTCAACATTAGTGATGTAACGTAGACTGTGGGAGGGGTAAGGGTTTAAGGGCGCTATGGTCGAAATTTCCCCGGAAGGTGAAGGTCAAATGGGTCTTGCGTCATACCGTACGTACCGCATATTTCATAACTTTGTACTTTGCAATGTAAACAAAGACATTTCGAGCATATTTGCGTATTTCCACAATGTGCCCTTTAGAAATCAATATAGAGGGTATTTTAACGATTTTTTGCAGTCCTTGAATAACAAAGCTATAAGTAAAACACGCTATAGGAAGTGCTTGAAATACTTCATGATATAACGTTTATCGGTATCCTTAAATGATGCTTCATTCGTTGGAGAACACCTTCTCCAGTACTTTTGTTACGAGTGTTTTACATTTACAGTTTATATGCGATAAAGAATAATCTAGTTTACGAGGAATCACCTTCGTTCGTGCCTTGTTTTATGTTAGTATCTTCTTTTTATTATATGAGTATTTAACTCTTTCTATAATATAGCTTCTTTATTATTTAGATTTATTGTAATATTTGCAACTAATATTTATATTTATAATGTAAAAAAATCAGCTTCACTTTGTATCCCGCATAAGATACTCCATTTTCCACTTTTTGAATTTTTTAAGGATTGCGTGTTGAATGGCGTAACTCAACGCCGGGTTTTTGTCATGGTGCCAAAACGAAGAAATAAAAATATGAAATATCTATGTGTTACGACGGTCTCAAATTATCAATATTAATAATTATTTTACTGAATATTATAAAAAGAAAACAAGTATATTTTTTATTAATAACTATTCGTTTAATAAAAACTAAACGGAAGTCCAAAACAGGTACTAAGTTTACTACAAATAATTTAAAGCCAGATATCGCTAGCCACGTAATTATATTATCAAACCACTCCAAAGTGCATCAAGCCTTAAGCCAGTAATAAGCTAATGTACCGACCTTATTTTAATGGTTTGGTTAGAATATTTCTCCGTAATTAGTTGGGTTCATTGACGATGCAGTGGAGAAGGGAAGTAGTTTAAGTATGCTGTGCAAGTTTTCTCCTGGGAAGTTCAAGTGGCAAAGTGCTTGAGGAATTCTAATGAATTCTAGTTGCGTGACATATTCATCATTTTACTAAGTTAGACATTGATTAAAGGTGTTTCGAGACTTTCAGTTAAGTTTTTAACAATGTTTTATAATACTTTTCATTCATTACACTTACATTCTATGTTCGAAATGAAATTTTTGTGTCAAAAATATATACAGTAACACGCAAAGCTTAAAGTCGGTGGAAAATAGGGGAACAGAGTGTTTTAACACTAGGCTGGTTCCCTCTGCTTACACTACGCATGTGCAGGAAACACACAAAAAAAAAAGTTTAATTGATTTTAACAATCAATAATATTGTATTTGTAATAAGGCTTTAGGAATTCCTTCAATATAAGTTAAATGTACCAAGAGTTACTCAACAATTAACATAAGGTTTTATATATTCAGTTGTGCGTATATTGTAAATTTTAAGAAGTTATTAACACAAGTTGGTACAGGAAGATGCTAATTTCTCCCAAAGACATTAAAGAGAAACTTTTCCATGTTCACAGAAATAGTTCTTTCAACTTTTTCGTAAATCTTTATAGCAAAAGTATAAATTTAGTGAGCTGTAACGCGAGTTTTCTACACTATACGAGTATACCTAATAAGGCGTATAGAGAATGGAAGCATAATTTGTACAGCCCGCTGGGTTCGCTGGGTTCCCGCTATTGTTGGCAGGCTGCCATTACCTAACTTGCCCAATATTACAAAAACTTCCTGCAACCCAATGTCGCGATATTAAAGAATGATGCAAAGATTAAAAATATGTTAGGTTTTAATAAGTAAAATGGTAAAAGGTAAATCTATTATTATTTGAATGAATTGAACGTTATTAACGATGACTTTTGAATTGGCGAGGCATTTCGTGTTGTGTCGTTGTGGGTTCGATTCCCACTCAAGGAAATTAAATATTTAATATATTCATTTTCTCGCTCTGGTAACGATACAAAGCGCAGCGTTGAGTTCCGCCACTCAACATGCAATACGTCCAGAATGAGCCGAACGGCGTGAAGTATTTTAATTGGAAACGGAGGTTCTTATCCTTGGGTCCTCAGATTTGTTCTGTCTACCCTGTTATGTGTGGCATAGAGCATGAAGCTAAAAAAAACTAAAATATTTTTTATCAATCAATATTCAGTATACTAATAAACTAAATACTAATACAAATACAATAAATACCAATATAAATACTTATTTTGTGTAAAATGTATGGTGCGTAATAAAAATGCAACTCATTACCGTTAAGGTTATACGACAACAGGCCAACGTGAAAAAGTATGAAAGTTTCACGAAACACGTGAAAAGAATGACCCTGACCGAGAATGATGTGGAAATAGAAATATGATGAATTATTACGTAACTCTTTAAGTCGCGCGAACGATTGCAATTTTGCATTTACTTTTGAATGAAGTTTTAGATGGCGCTTTTTAATGAATATGGCCTAATTACAACTAAAATATATATACGTTTATAAATAATAAGTTGTTCAAAGAAAATATATATTTCTATTGTATTTTTTGTTAGTTTCACGTATCTCTCACATGCGGAGGGACAGAAAAATCTAGTGTTGCGACTCTATTTTTCATATTATGCATAATTTTGAAGGAATTGCTTGTTGAATGGATAACATAGCGCCGTATTTTATCTTTCTAGTGCCAGCAAGAGAAGAAAAATTAAATATCAAATAGTAATTAACATAATTAATCATCTTGTTCGCTCCAACACTATCTCACTGCGATAGAATTAATAGGTTTAATAATTTATATTATTCAATTTTTTTTATGTCACGTTAAAAGAAATTAATTGTTCTGAATATGACTATTTTTCGTAGAACTTAATAAAAAACGACATAGAAAGAGTGATTGAAACCTTAAATATAACTGAAAAAGACAAGACAAGAGGAAGAAGAGTACATGTTAAAGAAAGCAGCTTCACGCTGTATTACAGACATTGCAGGGAAGGCAGAGGGAACCTATCAACCTAATGTACGGACGAATGTCTATACTCTGTTATTTATTAAGAAACTTCTGTTCCCCAACTCAACGCTGCACTCTACTTCGTTACCAGAGCGAGGAAATGAAAATATGAAATATTTCATTCCTTCATTGGAAACGAACCCAAAACCGTCGCGTTAACAGTCCGTCTATAGTATCTCTCAACCCCAACTTTCTCTATTTATTAACTTCTGTAAGAGTACTCACATATAGCTTGACTATGTGAGAAAAGTCGAACGAGCATAACCACTATTTTACAGACTAATTGATAAGAGAAAGGTATAGCCTCTAGTACCTAATGTTCACTAAAAGCATTTGATTTAATAGCCTCATTAGCGAGGAAAGCCTGAACGCTAATGGTATTCAAAAAAAACGTATTTTTAAACAGTGATCGTGAAATTTGATAAATAGATATTTTTCTATAGTTTAATCTATTTTTAGATTTATGCTGTAGCAAGCAACACATAGCAAGGTAAGCAGAGGGAACCTAGTATCAATACACTCCGTTACAAAGTGTCTAAGGTTTTTACACGCAAAAATTTACAATTCTGCTATTTGAACCCGTAAAACTTTAAACAAAGAAAATTTTGAGACTTTAAGAGTATAGGGGTAGCCGCGCCTTCTAGTATGCTTTACCCACTCTCGTCTTCCATTCGCAACCTCACACGTTCAACACGGGTTCACGTAACTACTTTTGCGTAGCACCGCTGTAGAACAATAGCGTGATGTGTTTTTCATATAAACCAGATAAGACAAGTAGATATTCTTCTTCATCGTAAGAACCTAACGTCTGATATACTAAAAACAATGCTTAGACAAGTTTTTTTGTAGTTTTTTTAGTTATATGTAAAGAGGTTTGCTCACTGCTATTCTGTGGTTACCATGGTTACAGTTTTCTAGATGAATTTAATAAAAATACCATAAAATGTTATTTACATACAACGTACATACATACGTAATGTATAAGATATAATGAGGCAAGTTTAATTTAAGATTAATATTTTCATTTCTTTGTCCTGGTGTCGAGGCAACGCGCGGCGTTGGGCTCCGGCGCTCAAAATGCGACGCCTTCAAAATTTGATGGAAAGTGGAGAGCAGAGTGTCTTAATACTAGGATAGAGCGTGAAGGCGAAAAAAATATATAAAAGAAGAAAAGAAGAGAAAAGAATGTATATAAGAAATCCATGTGACGTTTTTTTAAATAAATTTCATTTGTGGTACCTACCTGCCATTTTGCTGTAATATTAAGCATTAGTATTTGTATTTATACAAATAAAACGCTTAAAATGCTAGACAGTGGCTACAAAAGTTCTTTTATAAGTATTTATATAAAATTAAGTTTAAAATACGTCGGTGGGGAACTAAATGTAAATAACACGTAATTGTAGCAGCGTTGTGTTTTCTCTTCTCACTGGACGGTGTCCCCGAGTGCATTTTACTTGTTTATTTGCATATTACAGCAGTAAAATACAAACTTAAATAAGTGTCTTGTTTAAGTTGCATCTCTCTTTGAAGTCATACTATTTACTATAATATATGTAATGCTAATTGAAATGTACATATTTATTATATTTTTAATCGATATTTTTAAAAGGAGGAGGTTCTCAATTCGATTGTACTTTTTTTATGTGTGTTACCTCAGAACTCTCATTTGGGTGGACCGATTTTGATTATACTTATTTGAAAGCTGCTGCTCCCCATGTGGTCCCATTTTAATTAAGTCCAGTTCTAACAATGCCGTTAATTAAAATATCATATAAGTCTTCTGCAATAAGTATGGACGCGACCAATGGACTAATAACTCAATTTCAACATTTAAGAATAACAATTTGAAGTCGGTTTTTTTATTGTTAAAAACTGTTTAGAGAATTTAATCATTTTCATAATAGCAAATCTATTTTTAACTAAGACGCTAATACTCTAGCGATACATAATAAACTCAGCTTTACCGCTAAGACCACATACAACTATAGAATAAACTTTGCTTGGATATCGATTTGAAACCTCATACGTTTCAGTGTGAAAGTTTCAAAGTACGCTTAAAGAACTTTAAAATTTTTATACTTGAGGCTTCACTTAGAGTTCTTGGATATACCGCCGGTAGACTAGATATGGAAAATATGATTTTTCTTATTCTTACTTTTTACATACATATATTATATGTAAAAAAATTATGTGCAAGAAAAAAACTGTAGAAATTTCAGTATTTTATAATTATTATGCTAATAATATAGTTTTAACATTTATCTTTTCTGCCTATTAATTATAGATAAAAAGATGGCACTTCTTTTCTTTACTTAAACTTTGAAGAAAAGAAAAGATAGAGAATATAATGAAATGAAATTGAAATATTTACGGATTATTAAGTTCATAAGAATAAAGATAACTATAATGAATTAAATAAACTAGTTTCCCAAAATAATTCTATTTAAATAATATTAAATATTCGTATGTATAGTGCAAGCGGGCGAAGCCGCGCGGGAACCGCTAGTTAACTAATAATACACATACATCAACCATAGTAATTTAATACGCCAATAACAATTTAACAGACATTCCAGTGTAACCGTGCATACATTCCTAAAATTGATCATATATTATTATTAGCTTATCTTTATTAAATTCTAATAAAAGCGAAAAAAGAAATAATTGGACCTGCTAGCTTATTAATTTTGGTCCCTACCTTGCTTATATATTTTGTTACATTTAAAATTATTTTTTATATAAATAAAAATTACGTAAATCACGATTCAAAGCGAAGAACGGCTTAACACTAAACTCAAAAACTCTGCTTAAATATATCAAAACATTTTAATAATTAACTTTCTATATTAATAACCAAAGTCTATTATTTAATTATTATATAAGATTTGCATGTACTAGTATGTTATACAGTATAATTACATCTTGTCATAAGGCATAAGGTAAGACCTAAGCTTATGCGAACACAACGTAGTTCTAGAGCACACGCCTGAAACACCCATTTGCATATTATAGGATATAAGATGTGACAGGGATTTAAGACGAACTGTGGTATGCTGTTTGTATATTATGAACAAATAATATTATTTTCTTATCTAATACAAATACCCGCCATACTCAGAAACGATTATTAACAGTTAATTAAAATTAAATAGGTTTAGACAACCACATTTGAAAAAAAAATGTTATAAATGTTTAAATTTTGTAGTGTAGTTTGTAAGAAAACAAAACGCAAACGCTATTCAGCACGTACTATAACATAGGCACGCAACGTGTTCTCTCTCTCTATCTCTCTGTCTACTTATACCATATTCAATAAGCAAAAAGTAGAGTCACTCTACCGCTTTCTACTGATACTTTCTATCCTCATTGTGCGTTTTTTTTTTAAATTAACGTAATACAAACTACTATTTAATTCATTTATTCTCAGTAACTTAAAAACCAAAATCCCGGAAAAATTAAAAATTCTTACATTGCAATCCAGTGTGCCCATATAAAACGTGGTAAACAAGGCTATAAACGGGATTTACTGCGTCGACCACTATGAAAAGCACACGTGAAAATAGCGTTTATCTACTTAAAACTAAAGTATATTATTGAATGAAATTTACAACACATGCTTAACTCTCACATTTCAACCGCTAAATGTTTTGACAAGAAGTTATTCCTTAAGGTATGATATGGCAAAGCTACCTACCTAATATTTAGGTTTTTTTTTCAGCTTCACGCTGTATCCCGCTCATAGCCCCTGTTCGGCCACTCAACACGCAATACCTCCAGAATTCGACAGAAAGTGTGGGAGTGTCTTAGCACTAGGTTCCCTCTGCCTATCCTGCTCTATACGGGATAGCGTGAAGCTAATTTTAATTAATTTTTTAAGATATTAAATGTAATCTAAGTAAACTCTGCCTGTATAAATGCTAAAGCACTTTAACCTTTCTTTAGATTGTCCTTAAATGCCAAGAGGTAGGTTGGCTTCGAAGCTGGTAGCTGATGTATGTGGGCAGTAATAGAAAAGAATTTTTCTTTTGATGAAAATATAACAATTATACTTGTAAATATTAAAATACAACTGCCATTAGAATCGTTTCTACATAAATAAATATGTAATGTTATTTGTGATAAACAGAATAAATTATACTTTTCATCATAAATAAATTATTTAAATTTTATTACATAAAAACAGATTTTTATATTATTTCACGTGAAATACTTGAAAGATTTTCTGTATCTTCCTATATCTTATAAAACAAAGTCGCTTTTTGTGTCTGTCTGAACTTTCTAACTCTTCTTCTTCTAAACCACCCAACGGATTTTGTTGCAGTTTTCACCATTAGGTCGAATATTTCTCAGGGAAGGTTTATATATAGTTTATTATTTGTACATTCTTATGTAAATTAACATAAATATGATAAATGTGTATAAAGTCCTACCCGTTGAGACACTTTCGCGCATGCGCTGCTTTAATGGTAAGTACTACATGAAAATAATGTACTGGAGTATTGTTCCTCTTAATAAGATCTACAAAAAAGTCAGCGACGGCATATTTGTATCTTTTAAGAATAACGTGTAGTGATCATATTTCTGTCTAAAAATTGTAATTTCAATATATTTTTTATTGTGAGGGATATTTTTCCATAATGGTATTAATCCTTATTCTTTAAATTACTTTATTAAATTTCTACGTTAAACGAAGATAAAATTTGCTTTTTAAACAATTTCGAAATTGCGAATAGTTTTAGAGAAAAACGCATTTAATTGTTGACACATCACGCCGTTCACACATCAGCCGTATCGAGTCAAGTTTTACTTATCCCTTACTCTCAGCATGTAAATAAGTATATTAGTTACGTTGGCCATTTAATGTAGATCAAAACTGTCTTTTACTGTTTTTCATTTTAAAAATTACTTTAGAAGTTGTTACAATATCAAAAAATCCTTGCTGCGAAACGCGCCCCGCGACGTTTTGCTTATACAAGCGCGTCATGAGCAGTCATCGGTGGTTCAGTGGTAGAATGCTCGCATGCCACGCGGGCGGCCCGGGTTCGATTCCCGGCCAATGCATTCTATTTAATTTTCCTCACAGGCAGCCACGTAGTGCTTGCTTTTCATCAGGGACAGAATACCCTCTTCAGCATTAACCACAAGCTCGAAAAAAAAAACCCGCCCGCTATAGAGGCATAGCAACGAAGATTTAGATGCGTTTGCACGTATTGGATAATTGGAGTTGAATGTATTATTTCAATGTTTCATATTTTTTGTAGTAGTTATTAGTAGGTAGGCTTTTGTTTATAATTTCTTCCGTTTAAAAATAGTCATTTAAATATATTTTAATAAGTACTTGAAAAGAGTAGTAGCACAGATTTAAAATTACGGTACCTACTAAAAAATCCTTGCCGAGTAAAACAATTGGAAAATCCTTATTGAAACTACGAAAATGCGGGTTGCATTAGAGTTTAATTAATTTTCACATTATCTTAAGTGCTTTGCAAACATACATTATATGAATAATCCAGTAGTAAAAGCGGGCGAAGCCGCAAGGGGGTCGCTAGTTAGTGATAAATAAGAGCACTTGTTTTTTTTGGCTAGCTTCACACTAGAACGCACAGAGGGAACCTGAGAACCTAGTGTTACGACACTTCGCTCCCTTTAAGACACTTCCGTTTCCACTTTCAGCCAGATTCAGGGGCCCAAAGTATGGAAACTCAAAGCCACGTTTATCCTCGTTACCAGAAAGAAGAAAATGAAAACATTAATTTCATTTGCTCGAGTGGGAATCGAACTCACAACCTGTCATGTTTACAGCCATAAGCTTGAAACCCTGCGCCACGACTGGCCTCTAGAAGAGTATTTGTACATTCTGAAAATTCGATCACTTGGGAATGACTAAACAGATTTCGATGAAATGCAAATAGATATTAGTAATCTGGACTCAGATAATATAAATAAACACTTGTTTATGAAGTTAGGGATAGCAACGAATGTAATTAATAACTATCTCTATTTCTTATTGTTTATACAGAAAAAAATCTTTTAAATTATATCTCGACAATCGTTGTTGATTGTTTTAATTACTATGCTCAAAGAAAGTACTAAATTGAAACAAAAAGAAAGCCCCAATTACGACTAACTGAAATAGACCGAGCAGAACCTTTGCACAAAAAGGTTATCGGATACACAATAAATATAAATTTTCTGTATTATCCCTCACACAGCAGGGTAGGCAAGGGGAACCTAGTGTTAAGACATTCCGTTCCCCACTTTCTGTTCTGTCGAATTCTGGAGCCATTGAATATTGAATAGCAGAACTCAACGCCGCGTTCTCCTCGACACCAGGGCGAAGAAAATGGAAGTATAAATTTAAACAAATATTTCGTCTCTTCATCTGGGGATTGAACCCATAACCAGTCGGTTTTACAGTATAGAAACTCTGTGCCTCTGCACCACGACTGCCCTCATTTCCATTTACATTTAAATATATGAAAAACTAAAAATAAAATAGAAATACATCTGGCGGTCCGTTACTTCGCCCGCATAATGGTAGAGGCGTTGACTCAGCATTTCGTATTCAGGGTCTTCCTTTTCCATTCTTTGTGTTCCGTGCGTTTCATTTGAAAGCCAAATGGGTCAGTGGATCCGTTTACTTACTTCCACTGGATTGGTGTGGATATGCAACACGATGCTCTGAATGCTCACAGAAATATGATGAATTTTTAACATGGTTTTTATTAGTTTTTTGTGAAATAGTTTTTTTTCGATTTTTTGAAGTACTTAAATATACAAATTTCAAAAATAAGCGAGAGAAGCATTTGAGTATTTAGTATGTAATCCATACCTATAATACAAATTCGAAAGTAACTCTGTCTGTCTGTCTGGCTGTCTTTTACGCAATCAGGGCCAAACCGCTACTTCAATTGTGATAAAATACTCATATAGAGATACTTGAGGGTCTCGGGATGAACATACTTTATTTTTTACTTTTATTTTCTTTATATACTTATACTTTTGTTCTCATATTTGTAATATTTTCGATATATACCAATATATTAAAATACTTATTTGACATACAATTTATTCCGCCATGTTTATAACAACCGCCGTTGCTAAGCAACGATTTGCAAAGTTAGTTGTTAGAAAACGTCACCCAAAATGAGCTTGCTTAACGCATCTCTCTATTGAAAATTGAAAATGATTTCATAAATATATTTAATAAATATTCGCATAGTTCAAGCGGGCGTAGCCGCATTCGGGTCCACTAGTAATTATATATATTATTTATTTTATATATTGGAACGTGACAACGAGAAATACACAATGGGAATTCTTCGCATCCACTATTTTAAAGTTCGTATTTTCTATTCATCAACTTTGAAAGTAGTGCACTTAAAATGAATGAATATTTAGTTCTGCCTCTTTTAAGGCTACGAGAAAGCGCAGATATTTTAAATCCAAACAAATATTTATAGTTTGTTAAAACCAAATATATAATTTGAATATTTTACTGTCTCCAGAATTCGGCGAAAATTGGGGAACGGAACTGTTTTAATAGGGACAGAGTGTCTTAATACTAGGTTCCCGGGTTCCCTCTGCCTACTCTGCTATGTGCGGGATTACAGCGTGAAGCTATAAAAATGTTAAAGTAAATGTTATCGAGTCTATAATATAAATTAGAACCAATTTCATTTAACACTCCCACCACTCGTTATTTACTGAAATCGGAAAAACGTGCCTGACCTTTATTTACTCCGTTCGCCAAGTTTTTATACGAGTTTAAAAATATTTTATTAATATTATATATTTATTTTTATGTTATAAATTGCTGGTGCGTAAGTATATGTAGTGAAACATATTACGAAATGAAGAAATCATAAAGAAATCTTCTAGTCATAATATAAAATGCGTCTTCTTCATCGTCTCTTGCGTGGCAACTACAACAAAAAAAAAGGAAAGGAAAAGCAGAGAGCGCAAAAATCTTTATAAAATCTCCATTTTAAAAAAACAAACTGGTATTTTATTTCATTTTTATTATTCTAGATTACCTAATGTATCGTAAGTTCAAAAATAATAAGAATACATTTTTTATATTAACTAAAACCTTACCTATACCTTTATTTTACTACAATATACCATAATTTTACAAAAAAAAGAAAATTGCTATACAAAAAACTTATATTAAATCTACAATTATGTACCTACTGGCTTAACACGTAATATCTGTATAATACGAAGCTCGATCTGTTCTAAGGCTAAAGTCACGTCCCTCTATTAAGTGTAAGTGGCGAGATATGACGGGTTATCAATATTAAGCGTGTTAGCATTCACTCGCCGGAGATCAGATTCCGAGCAGTGTTTAAACACGCTTTAGTAGATATGGTAGGTTTTATATATGAACGTGCATACATACATATGTAATTTAGACGCGATTTGAATAGTAATTCTATTTTAAGTAGCATTAAGCTTTTAGCTGGACTGTTAAGTTATTTTAGATTTTTTTATGTTGTTTCTCTGTTTTTGTGTATGTATCGAGACTTTTGTTTTTAGGGTTCCGTACTTCAACTGCGCTACGCTAAGATACTTCCCATGGACTTTTAATACAAATTTTGCTTGAAGTGAGAACTTAGAACACATATATAAAGGGAAAAATCCAAAAAAATAAAATTTATGCGTATTTCACAGAAAAAATCATTATAAATTTTAATTAGTTTAATTTTAAGTTTCTCAAGTTTTATAAGTTATACTTCCTGTTAACCTCCAATCTTGAAATTGATACGGAAACCTCGGTGGGCGAGTCCGACTCGCACTTAACCGGGTTTTTTATGGAAATGACAGCAAACACAAAAGTTTCTAAACTTCAAAGTAAACAACGAAAAATTGGCATATGGTGAAATAGACAAAAAGTTAAAATCACAGAAAGAATCTTGTGCAATTCGGCCTCTTATTTTGCAAATGTCAGAATCTAGTATTAAAATGGTTTCTGCGAGTTGCTTTGAGCTTCCAAACGTTTCCGTCAGATTTCTTTGCACGTGTGCGCAAGGAACCTTTCAGAATAAATCTATTTTCTTTTCTGGAATATTAATATTTTATCGACAAAATTTTACATAGAAACTATAGTTATTTAAAACCACGAAAATAGGTCCCGAATAATAACAGAGCGGGCCGCCCTAGTTTCTACTTTGACGGAAAATGGGAATCCTAGTTCTTTTTTAATAAAACAAAGCTTTCGTAATAGCCGTTAGCCTGGATTCATACCTAAAGGATTCCATGAAATATGTCACTGAAAAAATTTCGCTTTTATGATAGGAATTTTAATTACATATTTATGTATAAAAGTTTGATTGCCATAGCTTTGCTGTGTTACGAGGATTATTAACTAACGTATTTTTTTCATTATTTATGTTATTTTCGTCAATCAATCATTCCCGTATTGGAAAACAGTATATTTTGTCTAAATTAGTGGAGGAAATACCGTAACCTTATTTACTTAGGTTATAAATATAAATGTTCCCCATAAAACACTATTTTTAATTAATTGTATCCTTATTCCTGTTAATTTATATTGTTTTTTCTAGTAGGGATAGAAAAAGATTATTCCTACTGTCGATTAGAACCAATAATTTTCATACTGATTTTATAATATTTTTTTTTATTTTTTGTCACATAATATAACCACAAAATAATATTATTTATACAATTCTATTATAAGTGTTTGTAATAATACAAATAATACAAATAGATTTGTTTCTTTGAAAACATTTTTTTAATAATTTTGTTGTATCTTCAATATGCTTGATATATCCAAATATATCAAAAGACTACTATTTAATACGCTATTTATTATTCCACATGTTATTTACAACTGTTGCTAAGCAACCGAAGAACTCTCAACTATTGCAATATATTACAGAATACACCAAAGTTTAATACTTCATAGAAGCCGATTTCACAGAGTAAGCTTCTATAATATATAGCATAAGCCAATTTCAATTAATATGAAGATTTCATTGTAAGGCTACAAAGGCGGCGGGAGTACTTGGGCTCATCGACGAACGCTGAGGTAGAATAAAGGTTACCTTCTCAGGTCATATCGTACTATAAGGAATAGAAACCGTATAAGTGCGAAGCTGTTGTGTCACGGCGAGTTTAAAACGTCCCTTCTTGACACAATTCACGAAGCATACCTACCTTTTGACATCGCTTCTAAAGAAAACGTAGAGCGTTTATTATTAATTTTAAAAGAAAAGTCTTTGCTAGCAATAAGCTGTAATCCTTAGAATGAAAGGAATAAATTAAATAGGAATTGCAATATTATGTTTCATTATTTAAAATTGTTTATATAGTTCTATCCCCTCTTGTAGGATTAAAGATATGATTTAAAAATATTACAAATAAATAATGTAATTTTAGGTACAATCCACAATGGCATAAATTATGATTCCAAAAGAATTAAGGAAAATGCCTGCTAAAAGTATGACTTATTCATATATCACACTTCTATATAATAGAAACAGCAGATAACTATAGTTTTTAAATTTGTTTAAGTATTATTTTAACAAAAAATACTTTTTAGAGAACGTATAAAAGTTTAAATGTAGAGGGATTGAACCAACCCGCGTAGAACCCGCACCTTTGCCTCTTGCGAAACATATATATTTTTAAATCTTTATTAATTTAATTAAATTTTGCGTATCTTTTTAAAAATGGCGCCATGATAACACTAATAATATCTTTACAATTATACAGTCTGTTCCATTAATTTAAAATTATAATTATAACATTAAAATGATATATAAATAAATAAAATTTTCATAAAAAAAAGGAAGTTTTCAAAGTGGCTCGTATTTTTTATATAAATAAAAAACATGGTGAAATTATTTTCAATAAGAACCTCAACGTGCATCTGAAATATACTTGACCGTATTTTTAAGCATGATGAATTTATATAGTAGTGTCGATTGGTATAGTAGAAATTATTTCTAATAAATAAAAGTTATTTTTATTATGGGATTCAAATTCAAAATATACTTAGAAATAGGCTATTATTACACTGCATCTCGTACTCAGAAGGTAGGCAGAGGGAACCTAGTGTTAAGACACTCCGTTCCCCATTGTTTTTTTTATTTTATCAGTAACAATTAATAATACATAAAAAGTTAATCTGTGTCCTGCAAAACTCTTTGTGAGTTTGACTGCAGGATCTCGAGTCTCTTCAATTATAATTTAAATTAAAATTAAAATTATTAAATAATAATTACCGCTGAATTCTGGAACTGGTTTATTATAAGCACTCTTATTCTAATTATAGAATTATATAGTTGAAGTATGACAAAAAAATAATTTGAAGAAAAGAATCTCATCTTGCATTTTTGAAGCCCATCGTCGATTCATAGATATAAAAGTACACCCCTTCCATCCCCAGAGAAATCTAACGCTTCAACATCAAAGAGAAATCATAAAAAGAAAAGTAATATGTTCATTGATTGTAGCAGTTGAAATAAATTATTTCGAAATATAATAAATAAAATATAGCAATTATCTATACTTATAATAAAATCTACGTACTTGGAAGATATTTTAAAAAAATGTGAAATAGTCAAATATTATAATAGTACAATGATGTATGGAAATATAGGTACTATTTTCAATCCTTAATTAAAGAACCTATTATGTTTTTTTTGCTTCATGCTGTTTCCCGCACATAGCAGAGTAGGTAGAGGGAAACTGGGAACTTAGTGTTAAGACACTCCGTTTCTATTAAGAAATTAAATATTTAATTTCCTCGAGTAGGAATCAAACCTTGTGCCCCTACACCACGACTGGTCTCACTTATGTAAGTATACCAATAGTACAATATTGTATATTAACCAAAATATACTTTTTTCAATTCCTCCATAGAAAAGCCATTATGTGATATTCAGCGTAGATTACCCGATAAGCTGGAAGTCACACGTGGTGGGTGGTATGGGGGGGGGGTTAATTGTGAATAATTTATCATCTACGTGGCAGAGGGCCAACCACTGTTAGAGCTCTCGTGTAAAACAAACTAACATAGAATTTAGAAGATGTTATGGACGAGATATATCCTATAGGTCAATGTTTTATCTTAAGATATATTAGAAGCTAGAAATACGTTTTGTCTAATGTTTAAGATGAATTACGAATATTAAAATACTAACTACACTAGCGAGGATGTCACGTGCTCAGCTGGTTGGAGCACGCCAAACGAATGAGTGATGAAAGAATGGCAAGAAAGATTTATGGCGGAAAAGTGAGTTGTAAGGCAGATAGGAGGAGACCTGTCGGTTGACCTTCGAAAACACAGTTTCAAAGATACTGGAGGAAGGTCACGTAAAAAGCATATAGGAAGAGGTTGATGACAGTGAACGACGTGAAAGTAGTGTTTGGCGCTCCGTTCAATTTGACTATCCCCTTAGGGCTAAAGCGTGAAGCGAAGCTAAGTTAAGTAGAAATATCGCTCAACACGCATTGCCTCCAGAATTCAGCGGAAAGTGGGAAATGGAGTGTCTTATCACTAGGTTCCCTTTGCCTACCCTACGATACAGCGTGATAAGTAAACGCCCGAACAACATTATATCGTATACTTCAAAAAATCACCCGCGACGACAAACACACGAAAGATGTATTATGTATATGAATGTATTATGTTTTACAATATCACACAATTATTTCCTTTTTTTAACCGGAAAGAAAAGGAGGTTATCAATTCGATTGTTTTTTTTTTAATCATTAACAAATTTAAGTAATAATTCAGATAAAATACTCATTTAGTAAAAGAGGAGTGTCAATGTAAATATATAGATATGAACCGTAACATATATTACAAAATATTATTAACAATAATAAATGTATATTTTTAACTATTTTTTTCCAGCTTCACGCAGAGCAATCCTAGTCTTAAGACACTCCGCTCACTAGTTTCCGCCATATCCTTTGAGACTTTGCATATAGAGTGGCGGAACCCACTTCGCGCTTTGCCTCGACACCAGAACAAAGTAATGAAAATTTTAAAAATATTTAATTCCCTCGAACGGGAATCAAAACCACAACCTTTCACGTTTACAATTACACGCACCCTTGCTTTACGTCCGGCATCAACAACAACAACAACAACAAAAACAACAATATCATAAATCTTTTTTATCTCTTAAACAACAATATAATATTTAATTTAATAATTAATCACCGATCACAATGTAAGCTCCAATTAATCAGAAATGGAAGCCAGACGTTGTTCGCAAATGCACCGAATAACGTAGCAATTTTCCAGCCCACAATTTAGAGGTGCACAACTAAAATTGAACCTAATGTGTTTGCACTAAGCTTGCTTTTACTCTAAATGCACTAACACTGCGGATTTTCGGCGAATGCTTAACAAGTTAGAGGAATAAATAGGAATTATATTTCGTTTTGGTGTCGGTCGTTCAACTCCATTGCATTTGTATTGGACGTGATATACTCGTAGTGACACGAAATTAGAGAGATTCAAAACACTGTGCCCTATATTTTCTAACTTAAATTAAGAAAACGATATCTATTTATAATTTTAATTATTTTAGAAATAAATATATTCATCTAAATGTATACTTTAGCCGTCTGTATGTTTGTTGTTTCTATTTCATGTGAAATATGCTTAGTTTTGGTAAAGCATTAACAAAATTCTACTTTATATATATAAATCTTTATTCTAATTCTCAACTTATATATGTAAGTAATATGTTCGTGTATAATAAGACGACTTTCTCAAAGGAATAATATCGACTCTCGAATCTCGCTTTAGAACTGTTCTAAATAGAAGTAACCATTAAGCGATATAGGCCTCGGGCAAGCTATTTATGTAAGTGTTACGCTGAAAAGATGAATGGATCTGGGATGAAACTGTGAAGAAAGCCTTGTTTGAGGGGGTTTTGAGAGTAATATGATGTGATGCCGAACGGAGTTTTAATACTAGGTTCCCAGGTTCCCTTTGCTTACGCTTCTAAAACGGGATACAGTGAGAAGCCGATAAACTTTTGTGAAATAAAACAAGCCGAAAGGAAAGCTATACTCTACTTTTTAGATATCTCCAGATTCTATGTTTAATATTTAATACAGCAAAAGCGAAAACATATAATAAATTTCTTATTCTACTTTCAGTTACTTAGAGATCAAATTTATTCTATTTAATTCAATTTTTTTCATAAAACTGACACACATTAACAATGCCTGTGAACGAATATGACAATTAAATATTAAATTGTATCCATGAGTAGCCTAACAATAATTAAAACACTGTTTCACTAACAGAAATTACTGGAACTGAAAGCACTTTGCAAAATGACATCGTCGAACGACGTTCCAAAACGCTTTGTGATAATATATATACGCTATACGCGCCCATAACTATTAAGGATTTCCAGATAAAACAAAGCTAGGGCAGCGTTGCGAGCTTATTCGTACTTAAGCACCGCTGTTACACTAATATGATATTCAAGAGTGAACTAAGAAGTAAAGTGGCGCGAAAACCAACCTGTGACGCTGAGCAAGGACATGGTACGACCGGGCTGGCCCCTCGACCCTCGGCGGTCGGCGGGGCCGGCGCCTCACGGGCCGCCGCGGGGCGCCATAGCTCGCACGCGCGCCCGGCTCTCCGCGGCCCGGCGACCGACTGACGCCCGACGCCTCGCCGACCCATCAACCCGCGCGCCGCGCACTCATCACACACGCCCGAGCCCGCTCAGCCCGCCAGCTCGCCCAGATAGCCAGTAGCGGTAGCCCGGTCCGAGAGCTCGTCGCGTTAACGCCGCGAGAGTAATAAGGCTCTGGAAGCGCATCCACACGTTGCTACGCTGGCGGCCAGTGCGCACGCGCGGTGGAACGTCGTCTGACATCACCGGCACCCGGATTATTTTCGCCCGGCGAGGTAAATACCCTCACATCGATCGGACCCGGTTCAACTGAATGCAATTATTGCACTGCCCTACTCTCTGGTCCTGTTCGTGTTACGTTTTTATGGCTGGTCTACGTAAATTCTGCGTAGACCTACCCTACCCTAGTTAATTTGTTTGCTACGAATGTGTCGGTTTGGTATGATGGTTGTAGGACAAAGCTTTAGGGTTATGTATAAGCTTATAACTATTCAACTATAGTTCGTGTTTTAAATTGAAAATTTGATACTTAAAACAGAGCTACAGTTTTATATTTCATCTAAATAATAATTACAAAACTACTTTTAATAATTTTTAATTACTATATAGCTTAACACATTGTAATTTAATTTTTAATAACATTTCTGTACAAAAATACATAAGAAACAATGAAATCGACACAGTATTAACAAATTGCTACGAAAATTCCTTGCACGTTTTTCGTAGCACCTAGCGTATACATAGACGACTCAAAAGGTTCCATTACAGTTTAATTATTATGAGCTAGTAACTTATCTTGTCTACAATGAAAGCTTATTTTATATATATAAATTATAATTGTACAAATATTTATTATCTTAAATATAATGTCATAGAAACAGACAAGATTTAGTACTGCCATCATATACCTAACTAAAGCCATTACTTGTAAAAACACGTAAAGTCTATGACTCCAATCCACGAAGCAATATCGTATTTCTAATTCCCACCACATCTCTATATACCACCTGCAGTAAGTACTAGCTGAGATATATTCTCAATTCGTGTTATATACCATTATTCTGCAGTGGTTTCGTACTTTAAATTCAGGAAGAGTTTATCTAACAATTTATACGAGTGCTTTTAACTAGTTCGCGTCCTATTCACTTTTAGCGTAAGATATTTATTTATGTTTTTTCAGTTTCATCCTGTATATAGCAGGGTAGACAGAGGAACTCTAGTGTTAAAACACTCTGTTCCCCACTTTCCACCGAATTTTCGTGGAATTGCATTTTGAGCGGTGAAACTCTACGTCGCTTTTTATATTTTTTTTTATAGAAAGTTACTAATAAAACATGATTTTTAATTATTTTTTGTAACTTAACCGCATACTCGGTGATTACAAACGCTCTTTTCGTAGACTCACGGGCTAACCCTTCAGTTTCCTGTACAATCTACCCATCTAAGCCTGATTAAAATTACGGCCACTCGAGACGTGTTCTCATTATGCAGGTTGACGGCATCCTCTTACATTTTTCTCATGATGGGAAGTATAAGTAAGTAAATAATACATAACTTGGGTGTCAAAAATATTATTCCTCAATGACTTGTTGTATCCAACCTGCCAATTTCGTTATATAATTCGCACGTGGTGGAAGCGTCACTCGGCGCTCCCGACTTAGTACGGAGTCTCTCGAACTCCAATACAAATATCGATCTGGTAGCCGCGAGCGCGCGACACAGCCGTGACGTCACACGTCACACAGCCCTCCCACACTGTAAAAAGCATCTTATATGAAACATTAAAAGCTCAAAGTTGAAATAGAACAGCTTTTCATAGTTTAAAGGTTGTAAGATGGTAGATTCCACCAAAGGTAGGTATTGCCGATGTGCGAGCCTCCTGACCCATATTTGGTGTAAATACTCTATTGCTAGCTAATTGCGTGTAATATCTAATTCTACGATTGATTATAAAAATATATTATATTTTAAAACAGTTGATTGAAAATTATGGAAATATTGTTATTAACTTTAGTGTAGATCTTTATGAATATGATTATCCGATTATAGATTCTTTTCTTCCATGCCTCCTCTTACATTCCACGTAGCCATTTGTAGCTGTCCTCCATCTCTCACCATTCCGGATATGACGTGTTGGGTGGCGGTGCCCAACGCTGCATTCGTGACCACTTGACACACCAGAGGGGATGAATTGGCGGAAAGAAATGGAAAATTTTAATCTTGACATAAGACATAAGAATATATTTTGATAAGTACGTATAGGTAAGGTGCGCAGCGGTTCTTCGCTCTTGTGTCGAGGCTAAGCGCGGCGTTGAGTTCTGCCACTCAACACGCAATGCCTCCAGAATTCGGCAGAAAGTGGGGAACGGAGTGCCTTAACGCTAGGTTCCCTCTGCCTACCCTGCTGTGTGCGGGATAGAGCGTGAAGCTGGAAAAAAATATACTTATAGATAGAACAAATTGAGCTGTCCTTAGATTTCTTAAGATACAAGATATGAGAGATCTACTTTCATGAAAACTAAACTTACCTGTATATACAAACAAACATAAAACTAGAGCAAATTCTTTAGTATGCCATAAACTACTGGCCTTCACTATAAACCACTGTAACGATTGTGTCAATCGTTTAACACATGTAAACTGTTTTATGTTGTAAGTCACGAGTTTGAAATGAGCATAAAAATCACAAGCTTTGCATATACATATGAAGAAATAAGTTACAATTATTTCTTTTTATTTAAATGGAAGAGAAGTGACAGTGAGTCCAGTCTTGGCGCAGGGTACAAGCGTGTTACTGTAAACACCACAGGCCGTTGTTTCTATTCCCACTCGAGGAAATTAAATATTTGGTATCATGTCCTTTGGTGTCGAGGCAAAACGCGACCGTCACCGCCGCCCTACCAGCCTCCAGAACTCGGCGGAAAGTAAGGAACGGAAGTTTCTTAATGGAAACATTGTTTTAACAGTGAAAACAAAAGAAAAAAGAATCGACATCATGGAGAGTAAGACTAGTAGTTTTAGAAAAATTTCATCATAAAAATATTTTATAAACAAAAAATCTAATAAGTCATTTTAGAATCTGCAGCTACTGGCGGCGCCAGTATTGGGTGAACAGTTTGAATTTTACTACACAAAGTAAAAAATTTTTAAAGTTTTATTCATTAATTTCCCAAGCAATGAATTTTATAAAAACAGTAAATATTGAAAACATATATTTATAATGTCTTTTATTAAAATTGTTTAAATACATGAATTGAAACAAATATACAAATTACATACTGATAACACAAATATATTAAACCATTATATTATATCACACGATTAAGTTAAAATGAGGGCAGTCGTGGAGCAGGGCACAAGCGTGATTATAAACGCGACAGGTTGTAGATTCGATCCCAATCCAGCAAAATAAAATATTTAATGTTTTTATTTGGGCAAAACGCGGCGTCGAGTTCCGTCACTCAGAAAGCAATGCCTTCAGAATTCAGCTGGTGAATTCAAGTGGGGAGTGGAGTATCTTAACACTAGACTCTCTCTACCTATCCATAGCAGGATTGCTTTACACGGGATATAGCTTGAAGCGGAAAAAAATAAGTAAAAACCACACTATCACCGTTTCTAGCAAAATCTACACATAATATTACTTATAAAACGAAATATTAAGTGCATTATAAAATAGGATGCAGGAACATTGCAACTTGGTATTTAGCTTATCTTAAAAATCCCCCAAAATAATATTAATATTGACTATATTTATATAAAAATTACAAAAGTATGCATTATAAATTATATTGGAATAAATTTTCTAATTTCATTTATTAATTTCAATTTTTCTTATTATATTTTCTTTTATATGTAATTATAATAATTTATATGTAACATACTGTTTGTTTCTTTTGTCAAGCAAAAATAATGTAACACAATCTATGTATAGTAATTTTAAAACTTAATAATATTTAGATAATTCTAGCATAAAATAAGTTTTATTCAATAAAATTTTCAAAATAAATCAGATTAAAACTCATTAAAATACATTTAATTTGCATTAATTAAAATTACATAACTTAAATTTGTTTTTATTTGTATGTTTAATTATTCAGCTCTTCATTAAAAAAAAGCTTAATAAAACATATTAGTATATATTTTGCCACAAAAAAAGCTTTCTCAGGCCTCTTTTACAGCAACTTTAAATTTTTCAATGCTAGTTATATATCCAGGTTTTTTTTCATGTATATTCTACATTCAATTTTATAAAACAATAACAGCAAACTCTTAGTATATATCTTTATATTCTTAACATTATCTCAAAGATTTATATGGGGCCATGCCATGCCATTGAAAATATGTCATATAATTTAAAATAATGTCCTCGAGATATAAATATAAATCTTACATGTCTATTTTACATTCTAACAGTGTCATAAAAAACTGGAAAATTGGTATTATTGTTTAATATGTAACCTTATTTAATAGTTATTGCTATTGTTATTCTTAAAATTCACTTACTTTATCACACATTTTTCTTTAAAAAATTAAAAATAAAGAGAGAACTATGTTTATCTTTAAAAATGTATACAGTGAAAAATTAAATGTAATGCATAAATGCAACCAATCATCAATCATATTTGACACTTATGTTTAATAATATAATAAATTATTTTTCAGTTTCATGTTTATTTTAGATATAGCAGAGTTCCATTCAACCAATCAAAATTCAAAGCCTCAAAAATTGAGCAGAAGTGGGCAATGGAGTATTTTATCATGAGGTTCCCTCTGCCTTCCCTGCTATATGCGGGATACAGTTTGGAGCTACAAAAACTGTACAATAATATCTTTAAAAAGACTTAAAATTCATATCATTAATATGAAATATTTGCCGAGCATTGTTACATTACATTATTGAGACCTTCAACAAATTTTAAATACTTTTCATGTCTATCCGCATAATTATCACCATCTTTCCTTCTTTCTTCAACAAAATTTTTCTCATGTGACATAACAACATTAAATAAAACGCTAGAATATATACGGTTAGTGTCATATCTACCAATTTTGGCTTGCTTTTGCCTTATATCATCATAATTGCAACTTTTGCAACTTTTCTTTATTAAAACACCATTGTGTCTCACCAGACCAAAGTAGTCGTACATTAAAGTAATAATTTCATGTACGACAAACCGTCTATGATACCAGAGCGTCTCGTGGTACTTATAAAATTGTATCAATTCATTATTAGACACTAAAACATGAAATAGTATTTGTAATTTCCAACATAATTGAACATAATCCACTGTGCAATCACATATTTTATTGGAGTATGCTAGCAAAAATTTCACAAGATTCTCGGCAGAATAGGAGATCAAATTTTCTTCAGATGCCTGTATTGTCATGTCTTTAGGAAGGTTGGACGCCAAGACTCTAATGAAGATTTTTCTTAAATTAAGATGTAACATGTTTTCTAAATTTATCCATGAATTATTAGAAATGTTATATATATTTTTTATACAAAACTGATGGTAATGGAAGCAGCTATAATCAGATACATGCTTTGTAGTCCATTTTTCAGAAAAATTATACTCTTTTATGAATAAAGCATTCAGATCCAGCTCTGGAATACTTGTTTTGATTGAGTTTATGACCCACATCCTGTGGTTCCAACTGTGATAATTATTGGGACTTTTGTCTGAAGCTAAATCGCAAACAACGCATTCATCATTTATAAGATTTTCAATGTTGCTGGTTTGAAGATTGTTTATATCTGAAAAATTTAAAGAAATAAATTATTTTGAGTGTACAACACATATATTTATATGTATCAGCTTCTGCTTTGTGTTTGAACCCACATATAGCAGAGAAGGCAGAGAAAACAAAGTGTCGAGACAGGTCACTTCATTCTTCTTTTCTGAATAGACTGAGTCTCAAACTACATTTTGTTTCACCTGAATGAGGAAATAATTCATCCTTGCAAGTGGGGACTGAACCACTATCATCTTTTCTGCCACATTCTATCCCACTATGTCACAATTGTCTATAATAAATGACCTAATATAAACATTGAAATATATTAATAGATGAATGAAGCCATATGAATGGTAGCAAGCTTATTTCTATAACACAAATCAACCCATACCTTGAAATATACATTCTAGGATCCATCTTCTGTATGCAAATACCTCATTACATTTAGGTTTTCTTGACAGAACGAGCCTAGTAAAATGCAATTCAACAGTTTTATCTAAGAGACGATCCAGCACCATGTCGCGTCTTTTATTCCATAGCGAATTAATCTCGGGGTTAAGCAACAGAGTTACGTTCATTAATCTTATTAGGCGATCGCAGTTTGCAGAAGAAATCTTTTTTGATTTACGTTTTAGTGTAAAACAATATTTATCGAGGATTTCTGAGTAACAATACATGTAAACATGCTTCACACACCAAGATTCTAGACCCAAACAGTTTTCTAAGTGTAGCACTGGAGATTTATTTTGAAAATTAACATCCATCGGAACAACATCAAAGGCGTATCTGCAAAATTGCGCATTCACTTTTAATTTTGTTTTTGTGAGTAAAATTAAATTTAAATATTTGAATTTTTGCCAAATGTATACTTACAGCTCCGATATTTTAGATAAAACATTGTGTACATCTTTTATGATTTTTTCCACCAAGGCAAATTTATCTTCCTCCATGATATTTGAATTATAAACACAATTTATTTAGAGGAACACTACGTTCCTAAAATTTTATTAGAAAGTTTTATCGGAATGTTTTCACTTTAACCCATTTTCGTATTTACTTCTGTGATTGTGTGTTTATCATTTTTTATGAAGTTGTCAAGTTGCCATAAAATATAAACCTGTAATTTTTATCATAGACAAACTATAATTTCAATGCATTTTCAATAGCTAGTTTTAGGGATTAAGTAATTTAATTTTAAATAATAGTATTACTTTTGCTTCTTTAATAGGACATGCTATAAAATGTACGAACCAATTGTTCTTTTTGCTTTCAAAGTAATTTACGAAATTGAAAATTCTCCAATTTTTAGTAACGTTGTTTATTGAGTACCAGAAACAGATGGAACAATTATAAATAAAAAAATAAAAAATTTTTTTTGTTTGTATTACATATGGAACATATAGTTTAGGAATAGAGGTAATATAGAATAGATAGTACAAAAATAGATAGAATATAGAATAGATAGTACAAAGATAGATATAACATAGAATAGATATAGTATAGGAATAGATATAATATATAAGATTTGTTAAGTTTATTAATGTTATTTATCTTTTATCTATTTTTTTGTTGTTTTTTTGTGTTATGTATGTATGGTTAAATTATAAGGGTTGGTATATTAGTTTAAATTAATGTAGTAAAGTAAAGAGCGCTTCTTGCCTACAAACTCACGAGTTTGGCAAGAGATTTTTTATATATTAAGATTGTAAAATAAATAAATAAATAAAAAAAAAAATACAAAGCCTTTATTGCTCTAAAATAATTCAAAATTATATTTTTGGTATTTGTTTAAGATAATATAAAGTAAGGTAGCGAACGTTGTAGTAAGCTTAGAAAAGGTATATGTATATTGTATTTGAAGAATGGTGTGATATTCAAATCTATATATTCTAAATTATTAGGTGGGAATTTATCAAGATTTTTTTTTCATTTCAATCCTTTAATATTTAAGGCATTAATATTTTTAAGGCTAAATTATAGGAGACTTGTAGTAGTGTCATAACTCTTGCCGTGTTGTTAACTGTCAAATGTCAAACTCCAAAATATTGTGCTTATTTGAATGTGCATAGTTTTAAATTACTTTTAATTTTTAGAAATGATTCAGAAGTAATAATTAGGTTTAAATAATTATACAGTGTTTATGTTCAACGGTCTTATTTCAACCATATATTTATTGATAGATAATAATAATGGTCTGTAAGAATATTAACAATTCACATGTATTTGGGCAAACTTTTTATTACTAATGATATAACCATATTATTTTGTTTCAGAGTGCTATATTTAATTTTCAAAGCTTATTATCAGCGATACTACTATTAATATGCACCTGTGCATATTTAAGATCATTTTTCCCTAGCATCATGGACCGTAACAAAACAGGGTAAAATCTTATCCTTTGACAATATTTTTTAGCTCCACGCTATATCCCACACCCCAATATTACATTTCCTCAAGGGAAAGTCAAACCCACAACCAGTCATGTTTATAGTCTCATGCTTGTGCCTCTGCACCAAGTCTGGCTCCTATAATATATCAAATTATTAATTTATATTACCTTTAAGTGTGTATAACTCATGAAAATATTACTGATAAGTAAATACTATCCCTCCTGGCCAAACAATTAAGTATTATTTATAAAAGTATTTAAGCCCATTGTGGTGCAGTAGGAGTACTTCCATCAGTAAAAACAATGCGAGTTCAAACACCACTTGGGGGCAATTAATTATTTACATTTCTCTACTTTACCAGCCGTTTTATCTCCTTTTCTCTGCCTTTGTTTTATCTTCCCCACTTTGGCACGACTAAATTTAATTTTTAGTTTCAAAAATCTATTTGTTGTTAATCATAACATTATACATTTTATTTTCTTCCTATTAGCAGGTCAAAGCATTAGGGAACTTAGTGTTAAGACATTCCATACTTTTAACCCAATTTTTAATATATTATATGTTAAGTGGTGGTAATCAACACCACACTTCATATTTTACCATAATAAAAATAATTAATTCTGCTAAATGGAAATTAAATCCACAACCAACAATCACATTTATAGTCCGATTATGTACTTCTGTCCCACAACAGCCTCATAATATTAATTGTTGTTTCTTATTTGTTTCAGACTCTTGGGTACATTCTGGAAATGTGCAAGGATAGGTGAAAGAAAATCACCCTATGTGGCCACTTGCTGTATATTTATGGCTTTTGCTATACTTTTTCTGACATAAATGTTAATGCACTTTCATTATGGAAGTGCAGTACTCAGAAGTGTAACATATACAAATAATTATAAATAATAAATGCAATATTTGTTTTCATTTTTATTTATATTAAGTATCATTTCTAGCACAGATCAAATTTAAGTGAAACATAGTATTACTAAGACAAGGATACATGGGGTTTGTTACACAAAACAATTTTCAAACTATCAATATTTGGAACCACCAAGACACAATTCTAATTAAATTATTATATAATTACTAAAAACAATTGAATCAAACTATTATGACATTTATCATATAATATTAAACCAAATATTACTGATTTTAAAATATAATAAACAGAAACAAAACAGTATAAAAATTAATGAAGAATTCTGTATAATCGTTATTCAAACCAATAGTAAATTGAGTTTCAATCATTTAAAAAATCTAGTGCATATTTAATAGTATACTCTAAAATATCTAGAAATTAGAGCATTAATCAGTCTAGACATAATTTATTTAATAACTAACATAGTTTAATACAAAGACACCTACTACTACAAGCTATTGCTAAATAAACAACAAATTTCGATGCACTGAGTCATGAATAATAAAAGTAAGGTGATTTTAAATAAAAGTAATTAAAATCTTGAAATAATAATTTCGACATTAGCTACAGCTATCTGTTTATTTTCATGTGAAAATTAACTTAATCATTAAAGAAATTTGCATTATTTTGAATATATAAAACAAAGCTGGAAAGGGCTGTGGACAAATTAGTATGAAGTCTTGAACCCAACAATAATAAAACCTAAAACATTTGAAAGCCTGAATTTAATAAAAATATTAAGAGTTTTTTTTAACTATAACCACAATAAAAAAATTAATAAATAGATCTTTGACTTGTTTTAACAAAACGTGTAAAATATATTAAAAAATATCAGGTTGCATTATAATAAACTATTAATTTAACAAAATGAGAACAAAAAAAAGAAGTTTCAGTCAAATAAAAAAGTTTATTTCTATTTCTTGTTTATAAATAAAAATACAAAGGGCCCAAGTGATTATATATAAAAAGCAAATACAAAAGAGCCACTTACGAGTATAAAATATGGCACTACAATACTAATTCCTTACTTGAGCAAGAAAAAAAATAATAGCTATTAAATAAATTCTTAAAAAAATGACATATAAGAAGAAAAACGTAATAATATAGTTGTGACGAAGAACAACACTATTTGTCATAAATGCTTTATAAGAATGTATGTAAAGACAAGATTAAAATAAAAATGAGAAGATTTTTTTATCACAGAGAATAAATTGTAAAGGTGTAGTTACATCCGATTAATAAAAGACGACTTGCATACATTTAGGGCTGTCCATAAATGAAGTCACACTTTTAGGGGGATGGAGGGTGTCAACGAAATGTAACATTGTGTGACAAAGGGTTGAATAGGATCCTAAATTTCATGACATTATTTTTTTTAAAAAGTATAATGTATTTATACAGGGTAGAAGAGGCAGCGCTTCTTTTATTCAAACTGCATATATGGTAATATATTTCAAACCCACACCTAAGAAATTAATCAAGGTACCTCAACAGTTTGGCTAGGATTTTTTTTTCATTTCACGATTTTAATCCATCCTGTATTTCGTGTGACGCACACATACGATTTTTTTTTTCATTTCACGATTTTAATCCATACCTGTATTTCGTGTGACGCACACATACGTGTGCGACGTTTCCGATTTGACAGGTAAGTGTGTGCGTGCCTATGTTATACTTTACAAATGGCGTTTTATTTTAAAACGATAATTTTATTATTTATTTTGTTTGAAAAAATAACTTTTTCATTTTTGGGAATTATTTTTTTTCCGAATTATATTAGGCTTTTATAGAGTAGTTAAAACTGTGGTTTCATTTAAAGTGGTGCTGACAATTCCACCCTGTATAAATATTAAAACATGACTTTGGTGTTACCAAACGTGATTATTTCCGAACTGCTGCTGTAATTTTATAATTTCTAGGTGTAAAATTGCAAACAATGTGACGTCACGCTAAGGATGATGACGTCACAAGTGACCAGCAGTGACAAACAGGGGAGGGGTATAATAAAATTTGTGTGACGTAATTTATGAAGGGCCCCTAATTTCTAATTTCTACTCAGACGAGGATCTATCACATTCAATTCTCCACTTTAAAATATTTTTGGTGTCTTGCGTTTGACAGTAGAACCTTATAGTATTCTACATCTAGACTTAAATAATAAATAGCATGAATAGTAAAATATAAAATAGTACTAAACTTGTGATGAGACATTTTAATGACGATAATATCCAGCCATTCACACAAGTGACGCCAGGTATAAAAAACTCGATAAAAACTTATATTTTAAAACAGTTCTTTTAGTTTATGTACTCGCTAGTTTTTTTTTTCTTCTGATATTTTCGCTTTAAAAAAAATATGTTATCAAATGTCAACACTACATAATATATTCCCAAGCGAGGTAATCAGTATAAAAAGGGTACCACATACAAAATGTTAGCAAAATTACGTTAAATTTTTACATTTTGTCATTTCTTTTCGGTTTTTTTTTAATTTTTGCTCTCGTAGCTTACAAGGATATAGAATGAACTCTTATGAATTACTATTATATATCAGTCAGTGCTCAACCTAACGGCCATTTACATGTGCATTACGATTTACGAGGATTGTTTTCTAATTACTAAAATAGTTTGTGAAATGGATGTAATAGACACATTGAGCATAGATTACTTAAAACATTAAAGAAATAATTTATATAAATTAAATACTTCAAGTATTAATATGTTTTACAACATTATTTCTTATATAAAAAGCAAATCAAATATTTAATGTACTTTTTATAATTGACACAGATAAATAAAATTGTGATTTTAACACACATATGTAAATAATTACTGTTTATTACATCCATAGCTCTAACATTTCTATATCAACATTAATATCTATAGTAATTCAGCCAAATAATTATCAATAAATACTACTTACAATACTAGAGAGCCATTTTCTGTTGCACCTATACATACGGAGCAGTTATGAATGATACGAACATGTCTTTTAAGTTTAAGTTACATGACAATTATTTGAAAAATAATTACATAAACTCACATAATGACTTTATAAATTACGTCACAAGTTAAGGAAGAGAAAGTAAGGGTCAACCGAATAATTTAATAATTTTTAAGCGAAAAAATGCTAAACGCTGTGGTAACGACAGGGAAAAATAATTGAGTTACGACAAAAAACATTCCATGTACTTTTTCCACTATAAAAAATAGATAACAGTCATTCTCAGCTAAGGAGTTTTCAAAAAAAGAAAAAAAAAAACAAAAAAATCATTCATAACCGTCCAACAACTAACAATACATTAAATAGGCAGTTAAATAAATGCTTACACAAACATTATACAATAATGTATAAAAGTAAATAGTGAACGAATACGTATTTGGCACGAGACATCTCGCACACGCTGTATTCGTTGGAGCTAACGTAAGTAATGTAGGGGGCTAAAGCTAAATGACTACACCGATACGACTAAGACTCAGTCCTGCGATCTACGTCTACTGCTATTTCTGTTCCGGTTCTTTTACCCTGAAACAATAATGATACATTATTATTATTTTTTAGCATCACGCTGTATCTTGGGAACCGAGTGTTAAAATACTCCTTACCTCACGATTCGCATTGTCATGTCATGTTAAGTGGCGGAACTAAACCCCGCGCGAGCTAGGAAAAGAAAATTATTAATTACTTCTTTACCTCGAGTGGGAGTCGAACCCACGACCTATATAATTACACTTACATACCCACGATTGTGCCTCTGCGCTACACGCTTTATCCCGCATATAGTAGAATAGACCGAGAGAATTTAGTATTAAAAAAATTTATTTCTCATTTCCCGCCCAATTTTCGAAACATTGCATATTGAGCCGCGGAACTCAACGCCTAGTTTAGCTATACATATAAAAATAAAATACCTGTATTTAAAGGCATATCCTATCTGATCATTTCGAGATACTTGTGCTTGTGTTTAGTCAGCATTTCCGTGACGGTCACCAGTTTCCGTATAGCTGGTTGAGTTTTGGCCAAATTCTGTAGTTCCGTTAAATGGGAGACGCAGATGTGATGTATTGTTGCTAGTTCTTTAGCTGTGGACAAAAAATGCGTTAAATATTCATTGTTTTTACTGTTGTTCTCATTATTGACTTTTTTCTTGTATTTTATTTTGTGTTTGTTGCAATCTAAAAAATCGAAGCATCTAAAAAAAATATGATATATAGTATTTTCAATAAAATATTTGTTACAAAAAAATATTTTTCTGTACATTTTTTTCAGCATAACACCCTATTCTGTACATAGCTCATAATTCCAAGAGAACATCATTACATTTCTCTACTTAACACCCAAATGTGATATATATCATATAATAATATTGAGTGACAACTCCGCGCCAAGCTTCATGTTACTATAATTAGAATGAAAATAATTAATTACCCCAAGACCATCATATTTACAGTCAGACGCTATTCCATTCCATCAAAGACCATCAAAAATAATACAAATAAACAATATATATAACATAATTTCATACCAATATCATAGTTGCTATTCGAGTTTGTGGGCGCGTTGCCGGGGTCCTGCACTGAGCTCAACTGGTCGAGGAACACCACCATTCGTTCTTTGTTCTTCAGTATAAATGGGTTAACCACCTCCATGTAGGGTTCCTAATGTGGAAATAATATATTTTTGTTTTAGCATTTACACTGTATACCCTATATAGCAAGGTAAGCAGAGGGAACTACAAAAAAAACGAATGTTAAGATACCCCATATTTCGTATTATTCTGTTTATGTGAAGTTACGTCTGCTGGCATATTTCACAGTTGATTACACAAAATATATTACAAACTTAAAATTCAATAAATACAATACTTTTGCAACATATATTTCGTTCTATTTAATTTTATGTACATTAAAACATTAAAAAAACTTAAATTTCAACAAACAAAATGCATAACTTAATTTGAACTATTCATCTTTTCTATTTTCATTACATAGACTAGTCCATATAATATAATACTTAATGTTTATTGTATTATTAATATTTTTGTATGTGCATAAAAGAATAATCTATTTTATAAGAACAACCTTTTTATGCACATACCTATACTACAGTCATGTTGGTGATTCGTGATCGCCCTGAAGATAGTTGTTTCTTTAAACACTCATCAAAACTACTATACCAATACCAACCTTAGCACCAAACTCAATAAGATTGGCCAGATTCTGCAAACACTTGGCCACCATTAGCAGGGAGCGTTGCGCGTGCGGCGGCGGCGCGGCGGACACGAGGGCCCACGCGCGAGGCTCGACTAGCGCGGGGCAGATTAGGCGGAGGAAGATGAAACCTGTTATATTATTATGTTTTGTTTTATAAGTATTGATAACACAAGGCAAATAAGGTTTGTTATTAAAAGGCTTGTATATTGTAAAGGGGTTTTTTTTAACTATAACTATTATAACATTAATTTTTTTTGCTCATGAGCAATTTAAAATTGTACATACATAAAATCGACAATTACAATAATATAATTTAAAAAAACCGCCTTCAAATTGGTATAAAAAAACATTGGAAGCATAAATGGATCATCATACTCGAATATAATTAAATTTCAACAATATTACAATCATACATATCAAACTGATAACCTCCTTCTGTGAAGTCGGTTAAAAATCCTGCTGAATTAAATTGTGCGACAAACATAATAATGAATAAAATAATAACATAGGTATTACTGTCTTACCAGACACGACCCTAGTGCGTACAAATCGCTCATTGGGCCACTTGGCGACGGCCGCGCGCTGCAAGCACCCGCACAGGTAGCGCACGGGCCGCGGGCACGAATCCGGTGACGTGAAGATTGATAATGTTATCTAAAAGAATAAATAAATTAGTAAGACATGAAACCGTCGTGGCTGTATCTCGATGTATGTAGATTCGATGTCCACTGGGAGGAATGGATTAGACGTGGGAATCGCATGTATAATATTTTCGGTTCCTATGGTAGTCTTAACTGTAGGGTACCTCTGCCTACCTTTATATATGCGAAATACATTATGAAACTAACAATATTTTAAGCCTTACGATTACCCCTTATATAGAAAGGCAGATCAAGAAAATGTAGTGTCAAGATTCTCAGTTCACTGCTTTCCCAAATTAAAGACATTGGTGTGTTGAATCGGAACCTAACGCCGCCCTTGGTCGTGTTAATAATAATGAGGAAATATAAATAATTAATTTCCTCGTGTAGGTGATGATCCCAGAGCCGTGTTTACAGTCAGACATTTTCCAATTTCATAACAATTACCTCTATTTTTATAGATTGCTACTTTTATTTCAAATAATATTTTATATAATAATATTTATTAAATATTTCATACCTGATCCAGTATCATAAGCAAAAATTCTGCATTATTACATGCATCGTCGGGGGAGTCCATTTTAGTAGGATTCAATTCGGCCGATTGTTTTGCATCTATTAATTTTTGCACTGTTTCTGCAATTGCTACCTGAAAATTTAAATTAGAAAATATATTTATTATATTTTTTTTATATATTTTATTTTTTATTGGAATTGTGTAGTTTTATTTATTAAACATGAACAATAGTATTAAAAAACACCATCAAAACAAACAAGCCATACCTGTAAGAAAGGCTTGCACAAGGCGTGCATGAACTCGTCGAGCACGGCGGTGGCGAGGCTGGCGGCGCGGAACAGCGCACGGTGATCGGGCTCGCGCGCCACCTCAGCCGTGGCCAGCTCGCGAGCTAGTTCCGCTCCGCGGTTGCACTCCGAGAACGCATGAAGCACCGCTGTGGATGAGTGTTGTTTTTTTTTTTAGTTTAAAAACTGACAACATTTGGTCCACCCCATTTCCCAATATTACTATTTTTTTTTTATTTTACAACATTTTATTATTTTAAGCAATATTTTATTATTTAACTTAACCTCAGTTTTAGCTTGAATTCACTTATTTATTCACTGAGTGAGATCGAACCCAAAACCCTAGTTTACTATTAAACATTGCGCTAAGAAGGCCACCACCACGGCACCCATATGCATAAATAAATATAATTTTATTAAAACACCCAAATTTGAATCCACACTTACATGTAGCCAAAGGTTGTCTATCCGTGCGACATAAATCAGCCAGGGCTTTCACAGCGGGCAATCCCGGCTCTAATAACAGTTGACGTAGTGGATTATATTCCTCTCGAGGCATTACAAGCTCTTGCATGTATCTGCAAACACATAATAAAATATACTGAAAATAGTAATAATACATATACAAGAAAAAAATATGACCAAATATGCTTATTTATTGTTATTTTTAGGCACACATATCAAAATTGAACATCAAAAAGCAAGGGCACTTAAAAATCATTTTTTTTAAATAATCATAATATTGAAATCGAATATTTTAACATTTATAAAATAACTTTCCTTATTTACCTTATGCGAAGTCTTAAAGACCCCCATTCACCTATGGGCGTCATGCCGGCTAACGGGTACCACTCTTCTATCTCTTCACCGTTAGCTAAATTCGCTAATTCTATGGTTAATTCTGCAACCTGTAAGTAATCTTTTTTTAGTAATGTATGTTCATGTAAAATAGGTATCTTTCATATCACACATATATATACTCACTTCAGACTCCTTGCCTCTCTTTCCGGTGTTATGAACCGTAATTGTAAATGAAGTTACATCTGGAGGTACATCACTGAAAGAAGAAAAGAATAAATTTTAATTGATTAATTATACTATATGAAAAAATGAATAAAAAAAGGTATTCGCAAATTTACATATAAAATTTACACATTATTTAATTCAAGCAAGTCTTGGTATACTTTAAATCAATTCTAGAGATATATTTAAAACAAAATTTGCTAATTGTACACAAAAATGATTACATTTTTTTTGTGTTTTGTTACAGGCTCACAGAAAATTGAGAAAATGTGAATGATGAAGCTCGCCGTGGCACCATACTATGCTTTTTTTTTGAAATCATAAACAGCGTTGTTTGTTTTAAAATTGGTGAATTTAATTTTTGTTTGTGAGAGATAATTTGACCAAAAATAACACTGATATCACGACTCGGTCACCAAATTCACGATATTAGGCCCCCTCCTACTTCTTTTTATTCTCAAGATTGAACAGACTCACCGATTGAAGAGGACAGCGTTTTGTGACGTTTGAGTCACACAGCTCGAATTTGAATATATAAAATAGATTTCCATGAACTCACTCGAACACGAACTCGTCGTCCCAATGCGGGTCGGGAGAGGGGCGTGCCCGCGTGCGTGCGACGGGCGCGGCGCCAAGCGCCACGCGCAGGTGCGGGCGGGGCGCTAGGCGGGCGGGCAGTCGGTGCGCCGTGACGCAGCGCAGGCGCAGTGCGCGCAGCCACTGCACGCGCGCCGTGCTAGGCTGGCCGCCGCCCGCACGGCGCGCCTGCTGCGGCACGCACAACCCTCGCAGCGCGTCCAGCCACGCGCGCAGCTCCCCCGCCGTGCCCGCCGCCAGGAACGTGTGGGTGGAGAGGCACGGCAGTGCGCGCTCCACTAGCTGGAAGCAGAACTCGCGTTCCCAGAGCGACTCGTGCACCTGCGCAGAATGAGGGAGCATATATATTACACTTATATAGCTTCACTGTGTTTCACATACATGAGTATTGTAAAAGCACTCTGGTTTCCCGCTTTCCGTCCATCTTCGAGACATTTCTTATTAAGTAACAGAACTCAGCGCTGCACTTTGTCTACCGCAACGAGGAAATGAAAATATTTTAAATATAATCAGTTCCTGAAGTAGAAATAAAATCGGATCGATCGCGTTTACAGACACTGTACAACTGCGTCAAAATGAGTCATAGGAATGAACGTACTCCACAACAGGAATATGTATTATTTTATACTTGTGCATATCCTATATCTTATAAAACAAAGTCGCTTTTCGTCTGTCTGAACTTTCCAACTCTTCTTCTTCTAAACCACCCAACGGATTTTAATGCGGTTTTCACCATTAAGTCGAGTATTTTTCAGGGAAGGTTTATATATAGTTTATTATTTGTACATTCTTATGTAAGTTAACATAAATACGATAAATGTGTATAAAGTCCTACTCGTTGAGACACTTTCGCGCATGCGCTGCTTTAATGGTACGTACTACATGAAAATAATGTACTGAAGTATTGTTCCTCTTAATAACATCTACAAAAAAGTCCGCGACAGCATATTCGTATGTTTTAAGAATAACGTGTAGTAATCATATTTCTGTCTAAAAATTGTAATTTCAATATATTTTTTATTGTGAGGGATATTTTTCCATAATGGTATTAATCCTTATCCTTTAAAATACTTTATTAATTTTCTACGTTAAACGAAGATAAAATTTGCTTTTTACACTATTTCGAAATTGCGAATAGTTTTACAGAAAAACACATTTAATTGTTGACACATCACGCCGTTGACACCTCAGCTGTATCGAGTCCTGTTTTACTTATGCCTTACTCTCAGCATATAAATAAGTATATTAGTTACGTTGGCCATTTAATGTCGATCAAAACTGTCTTTTACTGTTTTTCATTTTAATAAGTACTTTGGAAGTTGTTACAATATCAAAAAATCCTTGCTGCGAAACGGCTCGCCTCTCGCCTAAGCGCCACTCGACTAAGCGCTTCCGCCGTGCCCGCTTGCTTTACTCGCATCTGTGGTTCAGTGGTAGAATGCTCGCCTGCAACGCGGGCGGCCCGGGTTCGATTCCCGGCCGATGCAATCTAATTATTTTCCTCACAGGCAGCCACGTAGTGCCTACCCAAAGGGTGTCGCTGTTTTAACAGCATTAACCACAAGATCGAAAAAAACCCCGCCTGCCTCTATAGCAAAGAAGATTTAGATGCGCAAACGTATTGGATAATTTCAGTTGAATGTATTATTTCAGCGCGATATATTTGGTTTCATATTTTTTGTAGTAGTTATTAGTAGGTAGGTTTTTGTTTATAATTTCTTCCGTTTAAAAATACTTAGTCATTTAAATATCTAAAAATAGTCATTTAAATATATTTTAATAAGTACTTGAAAAGATTAGTAGCACAGATTTAAAATTACGGTACCTACTAAAAAATCCTTGCTGTGTAAAACAATTGGAAAATCCTTATTGAAACTACGAAAATGCGGGTTGCATTAGGGTTTAATTAATTTTCACATTATCTTAAGTGCTTTGCATACATACATTATATGAATAATCCAGTAGTTAAAGCGGGCGAAGCCGTAAGAGGGTCGCTAGTAATGAAATAAACTAATGTAAAAGATGCAGAAAAAATGCAAATGGAGCCCTGCATATTATGCATTTGTATATATTTATTCACCGCGGGCGAGCTGCTAGTCGAAATTATTAAAACAAATAAGAATACTATTATGTTTATATTTTCTACAATACTATTACATATTAAGAAAAAGCCTCACCTGATATAAATAAGCACAAGAAAGATCAATAAGACCCTTAGGCTTAGTCCGTTTGGGCGAGTCATAGAAATACAAATGAGTATCGGTTCCTTCTTGCAATAGCACAAAATACAAAGCTTTCCATTTCTTAGCTCCCTTATCAGATTTCTTGTGCAAGTAACCTTGGTGTTTGATGCCCTTCATTTTCTTTAAACCGATTTGATCTCTGCATTCTCTGAGAGTCGCGTATATTTTTTCAGCGGCGGCACCAGTTGTATTTTGATGTGGTTCTATTTGATGACCTTCGGCTATCAACTATGAAAATAACAAAAACAACATAAGATAAAAAAAATACACAAATGTATGCTAACATGTCTGTATTGTAAAAAAACACTTTTTAAAAATATATTTTTGTACAAAACTCCCATAACAAAATAATATAAAACTGTTTTGTTTTTATCTATATGTATCGCATCGCATTTTACGTGATAGACAGAGATAATCTAGTAATACATCGTCGGTTCACCTCACATCCATATATATTGCAAATATTGGCGGTTTAAAACACCGCATTTTATCTTATCAGGTCGACCCAAAATCTATGTTATAAAAGTAAACATGCACTCATTTTAAATATTTATCAAAATATTGAGGTCGTTGTGGCGCAGTGCCCCAGTGGCTGACAGTAAGGACGATTTCGTCGATTGTGAGTTCGATTCCTTGTAGTGAATTATTTTAATTTCATTGATCTGTTAACAGAAGCGCGGCGTCATGTTTGGCCGCTAAATATGAAATGTCTGGGAAATAAAAAATATTAAATTAATAAAAACTAAAGCGTGAAGTACTCACAGGTTGGCCCAAAGTATGCCCTTCGACAATTTGCTCCTTCCTATATCGATTTATAACCGCATCGAGACATTCAAATGTCCTCCCTCCCATTAAATATCGAACACCTTTCTTCTCGATTCTGAATCTCTGTATCTGATTATTGATGTGGAAGAACAAGGAGTAGTCACCGGGAGAATTATCCGAAGGTCTACATAAAAATTTAAAAAAAATAAAAAAAAGCATTAATATGCTTTAAGTTGAATTAAAGCTGGTTTTATTTTAATGTAAAGTGTCTTTGGAGCTTCAACTCTACCTATATCAAAAATTTGTATCTAAATTGAAATTAAAAATATTTTTAATTTGATTATGCCATTTTAGAAAACAACACTTTTTAAAGTAAAAACAACAAAATCATTTGTTAAATGTCATTACACTACCATAAATCATCTTGAAAGACCACAAGACACTGGTAAAATCCAAGGTTTTATTCTATTTACAAAGAACAAACTTAAAAAAAAAATGCAATTTTATCATTTACCTCACTAAAAATATGCAATGTTGATAATTTACCTCACTAGAAAACTGCCAGGACCGGCTTTCACAAGCATATCGACGGCCTCGCTCTTGGTGCAGTTGGGGTGGAACCAAGAGAACACGGTGTTCGGATCTATTGAGGGATCGAGGTCCTCGACTAGCTCTCTGAAGATCATTCCTTGTTCACCCGTCCTATTTGAATTATATATATATATTGAATGGTTATAACAGATTTTTATTTTATTTTATTTCTTTCTAGTGATACGTGACATTATTAATGTGTACGTTTAATTAGGTATTTATATTTGTATAAATTTAATATATGTATGCTGTTTGTTTTATAAATTTATTATAATTATTGTTTACACCTCAACCCCTTTCCTCCTTTTTTATCCTATGCCTTAAGGTTGCCTGGAAGAGATCGCTGTTTTAGTGATAAGGTCGCCTCTTGTACATTTCCGTTCTTTTTTCTCTTTTGTTGTCTATTTTATTGTTATTTTCCTTATGGGTGTACAATAAAGAGTATATTAATAATGCTCTCGACATATTGATATTTAGACATATACAATATACAAACAACATATTGAGAACTTTATATAGAAAGGAATAGAATAAAACATAAAAAAATACAAATATGAGAAAGCAGAAGCCTGCGCTTCTGCTTGCTTCGAATCGAACTATCTTAGACAGCATTAAAAATAAAAGGAGTTGTGTAAAAAAAAGAGAAAACACAACGAATATAATAATAATAAACTTTCGTCATATTTGCTTTGAACTCGGGACTATCGTTTCAGATCTAAAATTACATCATAATGTCGCCGATTTCCTTTTACCCGGAAAACGTTGGCAGTAGCTTTTCTTAGAAACTCATTGTCTTAGATTGCTGACGGAATCAACTGACATAATGGAAAACCACTACATGAGTAAACAACTTTGTTCATTTATTGGTACCGAAGGTTTTATCTCTTTTATAATATATAATTCTTCTTAATATAAATAATAATTTTAGTTCCTTTATTGTGTTTACATAAATATAATTTATTATTATTATTTCATAATATATCTATTATATATTTAACACACGAAGTAGTTCTTATAAATCGAAACATGTTATAATTTTTCCATTGCACCTATGATACGCATTCAAGTTCCTTATGAACGTAAGGCAAAATGTAAATTAATACAATACACTACCTTAAAAGGCAGTGCGTGCACTAGAAGCCATTTTAATATTAACTTTAGAAACATTTTAAGTGTATAATGCTTACACACGAAGGGTAATCACTCTACCTTGACAGATCTACTTGACCTGGCGTGACCTCCTCATAATGTATGAAAATCTATATTTAATTGCTCTTGTATTAAATTAACAATTGACTGCATTTTTCTTCATATCACTTATGATACAGACAGACAAAGTAAAACTAACTATCGATTATCTAAATATCATACAATTTGCTTTACATCTAAATATTATTTTACTGGACATATTATAAAAGAAATAAATATTTATTTATTTAATAAATATATGCATTAACGATGTGGATTTGAACTCATATCGTCTACCAAGAATGTAATAGCTAAAACAAATAATACCACATGTATCTCTAAGCCTGTAGATGCCATTTAATTAACATAATTATATTATAGTTTCACAAGACGTAAATAACTGTAGGCTTTTTTATAGAGTCAAAGAAAAATACGTAAGATCGTTCAACTAGAATTCTCTATCGACGTCGAGGGAATCACGCACTAATAAGCTCAAATAGTATAGTTAAATATAAATAACATCGTTAGTGTTATAGGGAAAAACCGGAAAATTAATAACGATAATTATATATTTTCAGTTACGAATAACAAGCTTATTATATAATTATAGGTATCCATATCAAATTATCGCGAATATATGATATGATATTTTTATGATTACAATACAATTTTATTTTGCATTTTTTCCTATGTTTCGAAGCAATAGTAATCGTATTCACATCTTAGTTTTCTATCTCTAGTTTGAACAATTACACAGTGAAAAGATGTAATGGATTTTAGAGAGCACTTGGCTATGTAATGCACAAGAGAGGGTCGATTTAACCTTTAATTAAAAAGAAGGATAATGCATTTAAAATATAAGTAGGTATACAAGTACATACGCTACAACATTACGAAAATAACATAAACATATTTGTGTATGTTAGTTATATTGTAAGGCTATCGATTAATGATCTATTATTATAGGAAATATTGGTTTGAAAAACTCAAAACAATCAATTGTTTGGGACTAATTTATTTACACGAAATTCAAAATATATAAATCTAATTAAGTAGATTTAATTAAACAACATTATATTATACATATAATATTGTGTACATATGTTCTCTTTAAATTCACGCTATAAATCGTGCGTATGATTGGCGGAACTCAACGCCACGCTCAGTCTACTTTCACGAGCGAGGAAATAAGAATAAAACATTCTTTCGAGAGAATATATAATAATTGTAATAAAACAATTGAAGGTCATACCTATGCGCGGTGACCCACAGCCAGCCGTCGCCCATGTCGTTATGCACGAAGAATATATCGCCCTTTTGGAAGGTCAACTCGTCGGTGTCCGGCATCTTGGTGTACGGCAATATAGCCACAACGCGCTGAAAGTTATTATTTTTATAGAAATATACAATAGTAAATACCTAAATGTGGAAATAACAATTAAAAATACTATCGAAATCAATTTGCTGTAAATTAATTTAAAGCTTATTGTATTTCATAGCATATTCATTAATAAAGATAAATATTATAGAATTTACAATCATGTATGCTGATATAAGAAAACGAGAGTAGAGAACAGATTGTTTAGTTGAATGCGATAATCTCAGGAACTACTGGTCAAATACTAACTACTAATGACATTAGAAATACAGCTTCACTCACCTTTTTATCATTGACCGGTTCTGGTGGAGGAATAGGCTCAACTAAACGCTCACGTTTTAAAAGATCTGAGCAGTGGCTGTAAAAACCTACTAATTCTGTCAAAGAATCGAACTGGCGACCTCCTATGTAATAATCACCACACACAGCAGTTATTCTATAAAAAAAATTGGAGTATAGCATAATCTTAAACAGTATATAAAAATAATAGTAATGAGTACATTTTCTGTTAAAAAATACCTGAAATGATTAATTCCAGTGCGTCCTAAGTAACTCAGTACATATGAGCCTGGCTTACGGTCACTTTCACGCACTGCAATATAAATTATTTTATTATTTCTCTTGTTCATTTCATTTTATAGTTCATGCTATATTTCACATGCAGCTGTTTAGAAAGAAAGAACCCTGTGTTAGTTATGATGTTTTCAAAATTACATTTGTTTATTGTTAGTAACTGTAATGTTTTTTTCACCTTAACACTTTATCCTTTATAGAGAAAGGTCCTTTTTCCCTATTTTACATAAATTTGAGACATTCCATGTTGAGTGTCAGTGCACATTGAGTGTCAGAGCTCAATGCTGGACTTTGTCGAAAAAGAGTAAGAAATAAAAATAATTTATAGTGCCAAATGGGGATCAAACCCATAATCAATAACTATACAGTTACACACTGTACCATTGTACAACAATAATAGTCTCAATACAAAAATATGTCTTTCCTAATATAAAGTTTTAATTCAATATTGTAAAATAGAAATAAGTTTACAATATAAAAAATGGAACACATGTAAATTTTATCATGCAAATATATTGTTGTTACTTATTTGTATATGAACAAATTTGCATAACAATAGTAGAATACATGTTGTTATAATTTTAAATGGCTTCACTTTTTATTAAGCTCATAACAAAAAAAGATTGTATTGAGAAATATTACCCATTGTTTTAAGTTACTATTAAGAAAATTTATCTGCTACAGAAAAGTTTTATGCATGTTAAATAAGTTCTTATATATTACTTTAAGTTATAAATAAAAAATATATGTGTTACTTCAAATGTTTTTTATATAGTTGTTTAAAATTTGAGTAACTTTATATTATATTTTAAAATTACATTTATTTTTTTCAAAATCTTATAATTTAATTTATAATTATGGATTATTTTACCTAAATAACTGCCATGTTTACCAGCAGCCCATAATCTTTCTTCTGAAGTGTATCTGTCCAACCGTCCATGATACCATTCAGTTTCTGGAGGAGCAAGGACTGCTTGTCTTTCACCTAATAAAATTAAAAAGAAATAAACAGATTTTACTTAAATTTAACACTGAGAATAAATTTCGAGTTTAAAATAATTAAGCTTACCATTAGTACTGGGACCATCAGCTTCATCTAACTCCAAATCAGCTGCTAACTCTCCTAAATCGACTCCGCCGTCCTCGGATTCCGTGGATGGAGAACCTAACTTATCCTTTATAGGGGGTCCAATCGGCGCTCCCATTGCTCGTATTAGATCAGCCATTTTTATCACTTATCACCAAAATTCTTATAATTTAAAGCTTTTCCTTTATGTAAGGTGACTCATACATTATTCATTACATCAATAATACTCAATTTTTGGGATATCTTAGCCTGTTTACAACGAAAACTAACTATAATATACGAATCACTAAGTATGCAACTTAACTAAAAGAGGACTAACGTTAATTACACAATAATTAAACTATTATTAGTAAATCTACTTTATAGTATAATGTGCTAATAAGAGAAATTCAGGTAAATACGGTAGAAAGAGGAATCCTTTTATTACACACATCAATACGCCCGTCCGATAATCAGACAAAAGTCACAAAACACTATATCTTTGACAATTTTCTTAAGTGTAGCCAGTTATAAATATATTTCAGGTTTGAAATAATTACTTAAAATACTGTCTGCTCCACACAATGTGAATTAATTAACTTTATATTAACTATGAACTATATCAGACCATATAATATTTTTAAATGTTTCAATTAAATTGTTTTATATTATCATACATTCTTTCATTATCTTTTACATTCTCTTTAGGTTTTTTTTATAATTTATAAATAAGTATAAAACTTATCTTAATAAAATAAAGCAGCAGCAGCCTCTATCCAGTTTCAGCATTCAGGCAGCTTCTGCCCAGGTAAACCAATGATATGGTCAAAGTTTCTGGAAGCCACTGGACCAGAACCATAACCGATCGTATTCTAATATCTCCACTAAACACACACAGTTTCAGAATCTTCTGAAAAGTGGACACTAGTGGACACTAGGTTCGCTCTATAGGGGTAGCAGAAAAATCTATCAAAGTATTCTAATATATAATTATTATAAATTCTTCATAAATAATTAGAAGTGAGTCTTCGACATTTATTTATATTCTCTCTGCCTTATTATGAAAAATTATATGTTCAGACGAAAGAAAATTGTAATGTTGTAATTTTCGTTACTACTATCTACATGCCTTTATTGTATAAATTACTAATTTTGTATAAAATAACTGAACTTAAAATCTCTTAATTTCTCTTCATGAATGCGATCTGTGGGGCCCTCATGCTTTTTACTCGACCCTCTTCCAGAATTTTTGATACGGTGTTTTCGAACCATCTTTACTTACACTTCGATGTTCAGGAATACAGCATGAAAGTGTAAAAAAGTTTTAATGGTTTCTTATAGGTAAAACGATATCTATAAGAAGCAAAATTAAAAATAAAAATTAGCAAAGAACGTTTGTTTTTAATAATAATAGTCATTGCAACTACAATGTAGAAGCAGAATAATGATTTTTACGATGGCAGCATTTATTAAAATTATGCTTCTATATAAGTGACTGACTGCGGTTTGCGCTTGAATTTTATTATTTTGTGCCCTTGCAAACGAGCAACTGACTTGGTGTTCAAGTGATTTATTCTTGAGTTTTCATTGTTTGTTTAAAAAGTATTAATTTTGGCCAGCAATTATTAATTTAAGCAAAATAAGTCTCATTAGTGTCTAGTTTATAAAATAAAGGTACGTTTCGTAAATCCCTAATCAAATTAAGTGCGTATTGCGCATTGCGCCACTATTTTTGTCATGACGGTGCTTGACGCCATTTTGTAATCGAGACCTTTCTTTGTTCTTTGTCTTCAACCATTTGAATTTTTCTACGCAATAGACGTTACTTGTCTATAATATAACAAAATTAATAGTTTTATTCATCTCACTTTGTTACAGATATCAAAATGCAGATCTTTGTGAAAACACTTACGGGTAAAACCATTACTTTGGAAGTTGAACCTTCCGATACTATTGAAAATGTAAAAGCCAAAATTCAAGACAAGGAAGGCATTCCTCCAGATCAACAACGTTTGATTTTCGCTGGAAAGCAATTGGAAGACGGCCGCACTCTTTCTGACTACAATATTCAAAAAGAATCTACTCTTCACTTGGTATTGCGTCTTCGTGGTGGAATGCAGATCTTTGTTAAGACTCTTACAGGAAAAACCATCACTTTAGAGGTAGAACCCTCCGACACTATTGAAAATGTGAAGGCAAAGATCCAAGACAAAGAGGGTATTCCCCCAGATCAACAGAGGCTGATTTTTGCTGGAAAACAACTGGAAGATGGCCGTACATTATCTGATTATAATATTCAAAAGGAATCTACCCTACATTTAGTATTGCGGCTTCGTGGCGGTATGCAAATCTTTGTTAAGACACTCACTGGAAAAACAATTACTTTAGAAGTTGAAGCTTCTGACACAATTGAAAATGTGAAAGCTAAAATCCAAGACAAAGAAGGCATTCCTCCGGATCAACAACGTCTTATTTTTGCGGGCAAGCAATTAGAAGATGGTCGTACACTTTCTGACTACAACATCCAAAAAGAATCTACTTTGCACTTAGTACTTCGTTTAAGAGGTGGTATGCAGATTTTTGTTAAAACCCTAACTGGAAAGACCATTACCCTGGAAGTGGAACCCTCTGATACTATTGAAAATGTAAAAGCTAAAATCCAAGACAAAGAGGGCATCCCACCTGATCAGCAGCGTCTTATCTTTGCTGGTAAGCAATTGGAAGATGGTCGCACCCTGTCTGACTACAACATCCAAAAGGAGTCTACCCTTCATCTAGTACTGCGTCTGCGAGGTGGTATGCAAATATTTGTCAAGACACTAACAGGCAAGACTATAACTCTGGAGGTGGAGCCATCTGACACCATTGAAAATGTAAAGGCTAAGATTCAAGATAAAGAGGGTATTCCCCCAGATCAACAACGTCTTATCTTTGCTGGCAAGCAGCTAGAAGACGGTCGCACCCTGTCTGACTACAACATCCAAAAAGAGTCTACCCTTCATTTAGTACTGCGTCTGCGAGGTGGTATGCAAATATTTGTCAAAACATTGACTGGAAAGACCATTACCCTGGAAGTAGAACCATCTGACACAATTGAGAATGTCAAAGCTAAAATACAGGATAAGGAGGGCATCCCCCCAGACCAACAGCGTCTCATTTTTGCTGGAAAGCAATTGGAAGATGGTCGCACTTTGTCTGATTACAATATTCAGAAAGAGTCAACCCTGCACTTAGTGCTTCGTCTCCGTGGTGGAATGCAAATATTTGTCAAAACACTTACTGGAAAAACAATAACTTTGGAAGTTGAGCCATCAGACACCATTGAAAATGTTAAAGCTAAGATTCAAGATAAGGAAGGAATTCCTCCAGATCAACAACGTCTTATCTTCGCTGGTAAGCAACTGGAAGATGGCCGCACCCTGTCTGACTACAATATCCAGAAAGAGTCCACCCTTCACTTAGTACTCCGTCTCCGAGGAGGTATGCAGATCTTTGTAAAGACACTGACAGGGAAAACTATCACATTAGAAGTTGAACCCTCAGACACTATTGAAAATGTTAAAGCCAAGATCCAAGACAAAGAGGGTATTCCCCCAGATCAACAACGTCTCATTTTCGCTGGCAAGCAGCTGGAGGATGGCCGTACTCTCTCTGACTACAATATTCAGAAAGAGTCCACTTTGCACTTGGTATTACGTTTACGAGGAGGTATGCAGATCTTTGTTAAGACTCTTACTGGGAAGACCATCACTTTGGAGGTGGAGCCATCCGACACTATCGAAAATGTTAAGGCTAAGATCCAAGACAAGGAGGGCATTCCCCCAGACCAACAGCGTCTCATCTTTGCTGGTAAACAGTTGGAGGATGGCCGCACTCTGTCTGACTATAACATCCAAAAAGAATCTACCTTGCATTTAGTACTTCGTCTTCGTGGTGGGATCTAAGCGCACGGCAAATTGGAATAAAATTAAAGCTGTTTCGATTTCAGTATTATGTTTTCAAAATTATTAAGCCAATATTGTAATCATTCCAATTTTGACATTCAATAAAGTTTGATTCGTAGATAAATATGTTTTTGCTTATGTCCATAATATACCTACATAATAAATGAAAGTTGATAAAAATTTATGTCTGACAAAGATATTTATGATACGATTGATTAGATTAACAATAAAAGGAAGCAACATTCTTAGTTTACTTAATTTTTTTCATTAAAATTGAAATGTGGATGAAAATGTGTAATTCGAGTCGAATATTTAGGCAACGAAATATACGCATTGCTTCACAATTTCATAGTTTCGTAAGTACATGTTGGTCGTATTATACGTACGTACTTACATAGACGTATATTGTGGATTTATTATGAACCGATCAACAATCGTTTATTTTTACCATTTGTGTTTAGCATTTTTTAATAGATAAGTAATGAAAGGTGTCCACACAGCCTGGATTATTAATACGTTTACAAGAACCATATATGAATTTTTAATGACGAAAGTTTTAAGACAACATACAAAGGAACCGATAGGAGAAAACTATATTTAGGAAAAATTACACAAAATAACAGTTTGTTTATAAAAAAATCCTTAGATTCAGTCATATCCATAAATAAGCGAAAAACTGCAAACTGCTATTTTGTAATACAAACAGGAAATTTCATCATTGAAATTACTTTAATGTAGATACAAATCTAACATTGAATATTTTTAGTAGCTAATAGTCATATAAATTGTTCTCTGTATTTACATACTCGTAACGAGGCAACAATTTTTTAAAATTTAACAAGAATATCAAGTTTTACAAAAGAAATTGTAAGTACTTTTAAAAAACGCTTAAGAATTAATTTGACTAATATAACAAAGTACCTACTTAGTACGTACTACTAAAAAGATTAAATCAAAGCAGGTACTTATAATAATTATTTCTTCTCTCTTTCTCAACACTTAAGAAATAAAGTCAATTAAAAACACGTCATAAATATAGGGGAAAAATGAAACTCGAATTATTGTAACATTTTATTAGGAGGCGAAACGAGCAATAAGTTCAGGATAAATTTAAATACAAATTAATGTGTCCACATGTTTTAAATCGTCAATTTATCTATTAAATTACAATAGTTATAATAGGGTATTAAAATTACATTAACATGAACAAGAATACATTTACCTGATAATTACATTACACCAAAACAGACTCGAGGCCAACAGCCAACAGTTATAATATATAGCAGGTGCCGAATTATCAAAACCTTCAATAATTATCTACTTTGCATATGTTAAATATAATATTTTCATACGAATATATATATATATATATCTAAAATATATGCAATACATAATATAATATAACAACAAAGTAGTTTACAGATATCATGTTAATCTTTGTTTTGTTATTGACATTTAACAACAAAAGAAAAAAAAATATTGATCTATCATAAACTTATCTATAATTGATTTGTTTGTATATAGATATAATTTATAAAGCCAGGCACCAGACGAATGGCTGCTACGAGTCTCCCCGTATCCGTAAAGCAACACCCGATAAATATTTGTTTATAGTAGATAATCTCAATGTTTAAACTATTTATTAAGTTAAACAAATAGCAACATTTATAAGTATAAGCCAATTTATTATAGAAGGACGAAGTCTGACTTCCCGAGTGTAGATGTAACAAGTATCAAGAAGTAGTTAAGCCGCTCGGTACGACTGATGTGCCACTCGGTGCTAATGTACATTGGAAAAGTACTGATTGCACCGCTCGCAACACCGATGCATTTATTATTTGCTCAAATACTTATTTAACATTTAAGAGACACTTGAAGAATAGAACATTTATCAATTTATGAACTTACATACAACTAACATTAGATCTAGGTATTGTCTTTTGTATGTCTGAATAGTACATCGGGGTCCGTATCGATGACCGCTAGAATGGTTTTTATTTATTAGAAAAAAATACACCACCGCAACACCAATAGAATAAATGTGAAATATGACAAAATTTATTTCGTAAGTGCATGCATTTAATATGAAATATATAACGTATATAGATGGCGGAGGCCACTTCGAGCATCATTTTGTATACTTACACGATCGACATGATTCATTTTAAAGAGTAAAAACAAAAAATGACTAAGTAAAATATTATGCTAAATCATAATGAACTAGAGAAAACTTAAGCATATAAAGACGACGCACCACTCGCACGATATCTAATATTATCACAATCACTTTATATATTGTGTTATCATAACTTTGCCAATAAGTAATACATCAAACATCAAAACGCCACAAACATCTGGCAAGATTCAACAATTCTTACATATCGCTCCGTGCCTGTGTATAACATACCTTACATTGTGTTTATTTTTCATATATAATTCGTTCGTTATAGAAAACCATACGAAAATATCATTGAAATGATTTGTCAAATTAATAGCAAAAAAAACTTTAAATAATTAATTGAACTGCCATAATCAAATATATTATTGAGTATTATATTATTTGTTTTTATTTAATAAGTGTGTCTTCCTACAACAAACGAACTATATATATAAAAGACAACACAATTAACTAGAAAATCTAATCTCATAATACCTAGCATACGTGACGTCACTCGGCAATGTGTTCGAGAATCGGATTTAATAAAAGAAATTGTTACTTAATTATGGTATACTATTTTTATTTAGCCTTTATTTCGCTTCATCTATAAGAAATACTGGGTCTAAGACAGTTAACAATACTGTAATTGTTTCTAATTATGATCGAACCTGCGATCCAATACTTTGTCCAAACTGTTCAGCTTCAAACTATTTATAATCACTCTCCACATCATGTCTATACGTAGTTCATATTTAAAATTAAAAATTAACTCTACAAAATGGAATTGTCTTAAAACTAAAGTAAACGTGGAATAATTTAAGAGAATTTTAAGTAACATTAAATATTCCCTGTAGGCTCAACGAGGCCTTTAGTGTGTTCTAGCTGTCCGACAGTAAAAATAGCACAAATTTAAAATTAACATATTTTTTTTCACTGAGAAATTAAGATATACAATGTCCGCCAAAAATGTCAAAATGAATATTAATTGGAAGACAATAAAAATACAAACATGGTTATTATTTATGGTACAAAGATGGTTATTTGTAAAAGGTTTAAAATGTTGATACTACGACATTGAGCTTTTGACACAGATATAGATTTGAATTAAGTCATCTAATATAATACTGGGATATGACGTAACAATATTTTTTTTATCTGTAACGACATATTGTTCGACCACATACGAATAACGAAATATATGGTCGTTATTACTATTATCAATAGGAATACTGTTAATAAACAAATAATAATATGTAGAGAGCATAAAATGCAAACGTTTACATAATTAAAGACAATGCGTTAAAGTAAATAATATAAGGACTCTTTGGTATTACGTCGCATTTAAACTCATTTAGTTAGGCCACATTTCACTTGATATTATAAGTATAGAAGAAATTTAAAAAGAAAACATAACATTTTAATAAAAATAAATTATTCGTACATGGTCAAACTAGGTTTGGAAATTGTCAGCTCTGATTTTGAGATAAATCTTGCTGAATTCAGTATGTCACACGATGTTTATTTTTTTATGTGAAAAGTAACAATTTTACCATACCTAAAGAAAAACACATATAATTCTAATATATTAAGTAAGTATGTACGTGTATATTTTTTTACAATAATATATAAATCAGAGCTGTCAATTTGAACAATTTTAAACGTTGTTTACATATTGGGTAGCGGCACAGTGACTTGCACGTAGCTGATGGGGAAGTATCCTGTCTTGCCGTTAACGGAGCCCTCGAACCAGTTGTCGTCCACCTTGTTGATCAGCGTGATAACGTCGTTTTCCTTGATAAAATTAAATGTAATTAAGACTTTCATATTCTAGTCCACAAACTACTAGTTCTGCGGTAATAGACGGGGATTCAATCTCCTTGTGGAATATTTATGCTTTAAATTTGGATGTTTCCATTAACTTTTAAAAAAATATTTCTCGTATAAGAAGGTAACAAGGACATTTATCATAAGCAAAAATAAATTTAAAAATGATATTTATCAAAAAGATAAAAAAATTTTTTTGATAAGATTAGAAGTTCATGTGTATATTAAACTTTCGAAATATTTAATATTACTATTTGATTTCCATATTACGAATATAATATATACCTTGAATCCCAATTCCCCTTGGTTTTCAGGCTCGAAGTCGTAGAGAGCGGTGCAGCACGGGCCCTTGGCGGGCGCCACGGGCGTCCGCGCTGGCGACTTGACGGGCGACGGCAGCGGCGATGCTATTCATACAAATAATACCCAATTTCTGTTATAACTTACCTTTACATTGAAAATTTAATCTACGTGGCACTATGAATGAAAGTTTTGACCATCCAATGATTTGTGTATGTTTATGATATGAAATAGGTACAAGATCTACAGAACCAAAATGGTTCGAAACGAACGAAAAATACGAAACAGTTGTCTCATTTCAGTTGAAATCGTCAGAGCGAAAGTTGTCATTTCCGTGTTATAAATATAATATAACTGTAAATATAACTCGCAACACAATTCTCGCAATTTCAGTATTTACGTAGAAATGACGCAAACGCTAAAATAAAAAGTCGACCTATAAATATTAACAATGTAGATTTTTATAAATAACATTCTTATTCCTTTATTTCCGCGTATTTCATTATATTTTCGCCTTCGCTCCAACGACCCAATTGAGACGACGCAAATATCAGCGAACACTAACACAACAAAAACTATGATTCACTAAACAATTGAAAGCAGCACAAACATCCTACAAAGCGGTAGCTCGACACAATCAGCTCGTTATAACTAAGTATGAGCATTTTTCTTTTCCGTTTCATTTTGAAAAGTTGTCATTTATTAATGAGAAAAGAGAAAATGAAATTCTATCATAATGATGAAGAAGCATGGTGAAAACGTCGCATGCTTTAAACGTACGAATGTTTTAGTCGTATGGATGATACATGCCTAAATGATTCTTGAGAACTAAAAGGGTTTATAGCGTAAGAAATTCTAAAAGAACATTTGATAGAGTAATAACATGTTTTGTAAAGTATATTTTATGAAAAGCGTTTAAAATTATAAATTGATTGTACTTTAACTGTAAAGCCGTCTATTTTGGCTCAATATTGCTCTACTAATTATGATAGCAGTGAGATCTATAGTCAAGGCTATAATTATTTTATGATGACACTGAAAGTTCAATGATTGTATATTAAAATAAGAGAAATTGTATCGTCTTATCGTCTAGCTATAAATTGTATAGCTAATGTGGATAATTAATTAGTAGGTTAAAAGTACACTGCAATCTACGTAGTTATATTAAAAATAATAACCTACGTGTTCGCGATATCATTAAATGATTTCTAGAAAATAAAGTCACCTAATCGTTATGTTTCATGTATCGTGACTCATGTAGTATTATTAATGAATTCACCAGACATGCCAAGCTTGGAAACTTTTTACATCATATTTATGCGTTATTTCATTTAAATTTTAAGTAGATAAATGAGTTTATTTTGCAGCATTAATAAATTGTTTTTAAAAAAGTCTACAAAAAAATATTAAAGCAATCATGTGTATGTATCTGATAGGCTTGTGTTTACAGCTGATCGGGTCTTTGCGTAGGTGTATAATGTATTCTCAAAGAATTCTAGAAAAAACGATAAAAGCTATATAAAAATAATTATATTTTTATATCATGTTATATAACTGATATGTATGTTAGTATAGGTATCTATGTGTATATTATACTAATATATAAATTTTCAGAAACTATAAAATCAAATCGTCAGTTTTGACGTGTTACGTGTATACGTGTTAGTGTGTTACCATTGTTAGAGCGCTGCGTGTTGGCGGCCGGGAACAGCTCGAGGTTGCCGGGCGGCTTGTGCTCCGGGGAGCCCGCGCGCGAGCCCCCCTCTCCACCACGCAAACGAAAACACGCTACCTCAGTACTATCTTTTATCACTCGTGCAACGGTATAACGGATACATATCGTTGGTTAAATACAAAATTGACATTATTCAAAAAATGCAATTTTTACTTAATTTAATTTTGATTCTTTTTTTTCAGCAAGTTTTAAAATTATTAAAATTAAAATTATTTCTGTAAATTTTAGGTATACTTAAGTGTTTAATAAAAAGAAGAATTTATACCATTTTTTTTAACTTTATAGTATAAATAAGTACTGTTCAATGCCATATAGTCTTATTACTAACCTCTTTTGATAGATACTGATTTTCTCTAAAAAATAACACGTGCTCTGTTACTTTAAAGTATTCGAATAACAGAATGGCATTTTTATAATCAACATTCCGAAACTCATCCATCTAATGCCTATGTCACGTTTTATATTTTTTAAAATTAATATAAAAGAATGTTTCAGTAGACTATTTTGATTTTTAAAACATTTAACTATGCCACTTTTTTATTTAACCCACGATATGTCACAGAGAATACTCAAATCAGACCAGTAGTTTTCGAGTTCTTAACAAATAAATATAATATAAAAAAAATATCACCATATTAAATCAGTCGAGATCGCCATTTCCATTATTCATACAACGTAACTCTATTACTCGAACGGTTGTAGGACTTCAGTGCAGCGTTACAATTGCGCAATTTATTTTATATTTAGATTAGACGATTACTTTATTTTAAAAATAATTGGTATAAACGTATAGTGTAAGATTTTTTGTTATCAAACTACACATTTAACATTGGAAAGAAGAAGTTGTACACCGATATGTCTACTCGTTTAAGGAGATACGAAAGACACTTATTTGACTAAATACACTGCGTATACGTATCGTAAGTATATAATAAAATAATCAAACATAGATTTAAAACTATATGCAAATATAACTTAAAAAAACGTTAGTTTTACGTAATATAGACCAAGTAAGGCGTTAACGTCGGAAAAATAGACAACACAATGACTTATCTATTGCCCGTAAAAGATTAAAAAATATCAATATATTTGCATATAATTTTGATTTTAATAATCTTATTTATAAGGGGTAAGTCTGGATGAGGATAGACAAGGAAGGTACAGAGGTACAGGAAAGTGTTCGTACAAGAATTCCCCGCACTTTTATACAATGCTTGCTAATTAGCGAATTTTCAATAATAATTAATTCTCGTAAGTCACAAAAAAAGCTAAAAAAACATCAAATTATAAAAAAAATAAAAGTGTTTCAGTGTGCTAAGATGGTGTCAAATATTTTAAGTGATAATTTTGTTATTTACAATTGTTGTTTTGTCATTTAAATTATTAATAATATAAGATAAATTCAAAATATAACTTTATACGTATGTTTATATAAACATAATAATATAATTTGTATTCAATTGTTTTAACCATCAACCAAACGAGTCCTGCAAGTGCAGCGTGCATTGCATATGGAATGTGCAAATATGAACATAGAGCATTATATCGTGTAGAAAAATATTAATTAATTAAGAAATACATGTATTTCAATAATTGCCTGCTGTGAACCACCACCATTACAATGAGAACGCAAGATAATAATTAACTATAACACCCATAAAAACTCCATAAACCCTATAAATTAGGACCCCAAAATATATGCATGTTTCTTAATATAAAAATCAATCATAAAATTAATACACCATAAACCCCACAAATTAAAAAGTTTGTCCACAAAAAAAAACCAAATAAAAAAAATATACCAGCAAAAGAAACGTCAATCACCTGTCCAAGGGTCTCTGCCGTTGCACCGCGGTGCGGGGCGGGGGTGGGGGTTGTGTCGGGGGAATTCCCTGGGGTGGAGATTGTGTCGGGGGGACTCCCACGCCCGGAGTGGGTCCGCGGTGGGTATGTCCCCAAGGGAGGAGGAGGGGAGGCGCATGGAGGAGCTGTATCGCCTACCATGGTTGAGGTCGTGGATGCCCTCGATGTGGAGATCGGCGAGGGTCTTCGGTACGAATTCCAGTTTTGGCCGACTCACCGCTTCTTCTTTCCTGTTTGACAGTATATTAAGTTTTAGGAATAAGAGCATGTTTGTGTTATTAATGAGTTATCAATAATAAAATAAAATAAAATATATTTTGAGACTGATTTTTGACTGAAATTATATTTAAAGATAAAAGATAAACTGAAAACCAAGATCAAAAAGTAATATATGTTTGGACATGGATGGACTTATTGGAAATGAATATTTATTTAAGATTCGAAAATCCATTCGTTCCGGACGGTTTATTAAATCAGACAATCATGATACAACCATATTGAAACCATTTATTATGATCGCTAGAAGGTAGATTGCAGTTTTAGAACGACTTTAAACGCGATTGTAGGTTCGATTTGCCCTCCCGAGAAATGGACACTGAATCAAGCTTAATTCTAAGTCCCCTCTGCCTAATCTATAATATAAGGGATACAGCAAGAAATAAAAAATAATAATAAATTTACTTCTCCATAAGCGTAGATACAAGTCCCTTCAGTATCTCCGTGCACTGCTGGTGGTACTCGAGGAGTCCCTCCGCGAAAAATGATAGCTGCGCCACTTGCTCCACCTATGTTATTATATTAAATTTATCACTTTATCTAAATAATAGTGTTAATAATGAACACATGTGATAAAGATATATTATTTATTTTTTAATTTTTAATTAAAATTACATATTAAGTATGCCAATGTAAGTTAAAAAAATTATTAATGTCTTAATGTTCTTTTTTATTCAGAAATATTACACTTATTATACTTACATCATTGTCGAGAAGGTTGAACATGCCAATCTGAGCTAAAGTCAAAGATTCAGCAAACTTCTCCTCTGCCTGACGTATCTCCTCGTCTGGAATGTGAGAGCCTGATGTATGCACGTTACATACAAGTTACAACACACAACCAATAAGATCAAATAAAAAGTAAAATTTAAAAAAGTAACAAAAAAAAATTAAATTAAAAATAAAATAAATAAAAAACACAATACAGACCAAACGGCGCAAATAAAGTGGGACGAATATATGCAGGTAGCGTCGCAGGAACGTTGCATTGACAGGACATCATGTAAGAAACGAGCTATTATTATAATAACTGACATAATATTATTATATTTCAATGATATTTTATTAATATATCTAGCTTTTGTACTTTATCACATAAAAGTGCTTACTTTTTAGGAGCAAGATATTGATAGGAGTATAGGAGGAAAATATTTCGTATAATATAGCAACATTCAGTACAATTATAGGACTAATCCTATAATCTACTATCTGTCTAAGACTCATGGGACTAATCTTACATATTGATATTTGTAAAATAAATTACAATATGAAAATCACGTATTAGAGCTTGCTCTACTCTTGAGTTCTAGTCTACGCAAACGAAATTGCGACTATTACAAATATTTTATATAAAATTTAATTAGTGCAATATTTACGGTCTAGCCATAAATTTAAAATTCAATTCAACGTGATTATTTTATTATTTTAGCCATTTTTAAACCACACAAAACGTACCGTGCCTTGGAGATCCATGACTTGGACTCATATAAGGACCTTTAAGAATGCCTTGATGTTCACAAAACAAGCAAAATAAATCGTATAGAAAAAAATAAAAAGTTCAGAAATTAAAATTATAATAAATAATAACATGATATAATAATAATATAATTAATTACCTTTTGCCTGTCTTCGTCGTTTGCAGTCAAAATCCAATCTACGTCCCTGTAATTTCTTTCGGTGGTGCTGAAAACAATTAAAAATGTTATAAGATCTATAAAAATATCCCGGAAATAAGTAAATAGTATTTGGCAATTAAAGTAATAAAACTAATTACTTAATACAAAAATATTATTGGCATGTTGTTGTTTGTTTTGTTTCATACATTGTATTTATTTAACAACTTAGAATATTTTATTAATTGATGTAAAGAAACCGGCAACGGCGAACACTATTAAAATATTTATTGAACAAGTTCATTTTTTATTCATTCTGCATCCCGTTCGCAGCCATAGGGGAACCTGGGAACCTAGTGTTAAGACACTCTGCTCACACAAGATTTCTGCTCCCCACTTTCCTCCGAATTCTGGAGGTATTTATTGCGTTTAGGTGGAACTCAACGAATGCTTTGCCTCGACATCAGAACAAAGAAAAAGAAATATTGAATATTTCCTTTCCTCGAGCGGGAATTGAACTCACAACGGGTCGCGTTCATATACATATAAGTTATTTTAATTATTTACCATAACTTCTTTGAGATCTTTGGTCTGCAAATGATGTAGTGGTTCGAGGAAGCTTTGTTTAATGTTGTCATCCAAGGAGTATTTAACGTCCGCCATTTGCTTAAGGGCTTCACCCATTTCGATTAAACATTGTGCTGTATAAAAATAAAATGTCAAGCATTACAAAAAATGTTTAGTAACGTATGTTTAGTACCGTAAGTCTTGCGTGACGTAAGGACATTATCATTTTGCATATAATAAATAAATAAATCAGCTTCACGCTGTATCCCGCATACAGCAGGGTAGGCAGAGGGAACATAGTGTTAGGACACTCCGTTCCCCACTCACTGCCGAATTCTGGAGTTGAGTGGCAAAATTCAGCGCCGCGCTTTGCCTCGACACCAGAGCGAAGAAATGAAAATATAAACGTAATTAAATATTTCACATCCTCGAGTGGGGATCGAACTCACAACCGTCGCGACAACCTCAATAAAGATAGTTATAATAATTACAATATTAAATCATTAAAATTATTACCGACGCCGAAAATACATTTATTTACTTACATAGTTTAGTTTATATTAGTCTGTAAAGTTTAGTTTACGGTTGAATAGCTAACAACTTTAGGGATCCACTGTAAACAAAGTCATGAATATTGAACCTGCCGTCGTAGCGTCAAAGGAGTCCTGTCCTAATGTCGGATGTGTATATGGTCTTATGAATTTAACAGTATTGTACAAATGCAAAGTTTTAGAAGCTTTTATTGGATTGCCATTACTTAATTTTACGGCTTCAAGCCGTATCCCGCTAATAAGCTGAGGGAACCTAGTGCTAAAACCCCCCTTTCTCCGTTTTCCGTAAGATTTTGAACGTATTGTGTCGGAACTCAACGTCGCGCTTTGTCTTCTCACAAGAACGAGGAAATGTAAAAAATACCCTTCAAGTGGCAATCGAATCCACAATTACAGTTACTTTGCGCCATGACGCCTAATTATATTTATATTTAATATTTAACAGGTCTGAAAAGTTTTTTTTTTACTTAAATAGAGCTATACGTACAGAAACCCGTGTCTTCTCCAAGCTTCTTGCCATATAGCAGCATACAGTCTCCCAAAACGCCTTCAGGTTGGGGGTAAGTGTTACTCTTAGCTTGACCACTTAATTTGCTAATGCCTTTTACAGCGGCCATCTTTGCTCGTGCCGTGGGATTTGGTTGAAGAAACTCTTTTGTTTTTGTTTGTAACTCCTCCACCAGCTCGCATGTTACGTCTGTTTTCTAATGACAGAATTATACATATTAGACGTTATAAGAACATTTTGCTAATGGCAGCACTGCTTTGACGAAATTGTATAAAAGGTTCTATTTCATTAAATTGTGGTGGCGAGTGTTAATGTATTGTAAATTAAACGTGCAACTGTCAAGTCGTCGCAAGTCTCAGACACTGCTTGCTCAAGAGTATCTGTATTTGCCGTAAATTCACCAATTCTAAAAATTACTTTAATTATCAAAAATGACAAATAACGATATGGAGGAACCATGTCGTTAAAATACAGAAAATAACAAAATACAAGATTGAAAATTCCTACAAATTCAAATACATAGGTGTTCGACATTTGTAAACATATACTTAAGTATAAAGTATAAACATTAAATACAAAAACAACAAGTTAAACAGGAATTTCAAGATTGTGAGAATATTAACACAAATATCTTTGATGAAATCTTGTCAACGAAATTGAACTTCGTGAAAACTTTCCAAGCGCAAGAGACCAAAATTGGGTGCTCGCGAAAAATTGACACAATCTAAAATTCGTCGTCTTTATGAATATTTTCAATTTATTTTTTGTCGAATAAAATCGAGTAAGAAAAGATTAAAGAGGCAAATTCTATTAATGGGATTAAGATAATAGGTCATTGAGGGGAATCGAAGTAAGTATAAAAAAGAATGGCGGCTTCAGTGCCAGCCGCAATGCGGACGCCGGCTCTAAGATTTTGAGCGCTTACTCGATTACTTCTTATACGATAAGATATACTCAGCACACAAGCATCGATCTTTTTAAATTTACGTCATGCGTTTCCCTTGTACGCTAAATAAATTTACATTTTTTTTTTAGATTTCTATGTAATAAATAATAATTACAGTTTTTATACACTAGGAATTCTCTTGTATCTTATTCGATATTTGAAAAAAATACTTAGTCGAATACTAATAATTTATAATACATTTTGATACATACAAATTGCAAAACGTTAATCTGTATAATTTAGGGTTTACGTGAAGTGAGGTTGCATGAAGATATGTCCAAGATAATAAACAGCAAATGTAGATTTTATGTAAATACATGTAAATAGGGCCGCTACTTTTCTTCGACGATGAAATTGAGTTACATTTTTAAGATTTGTAACAAGAAGTAATTATGATTGTATAATTTTAAATACGTCTCTTATTATATTATTTATGTCGTTAGCGTTATCCAAGTCTAATAAAATTTCTTTCACATAAACAAAATGCTGAAAGATCCAGCACACGGCATCTTTAAAAAGGAAAGTAGACGACGTAGTTTTATTTTTTAGCTTTAAGCTTTTTGCCGCGTAGCAGTGTACGGTTTGCTTACCACAGCGGGGAAAAAATATTTTATATATATTAGAGGATATTTAAAGATAGCGAGCGCCCCATAAACATCGCATTTACCCAATGCGCTATGATGGCCGTCTATAAAAGTATTGTTATGTGAGTTTAATAGGGAGAAATAATTGTTTAAAATATTTCTATAGACAATAATCTCTTAGAACTGATAAAAGAATATTATACTTTACTTACTCTTTCCATCTCCATAAAATCCAAATCAAGTTTAGTGCCTTCGGCACCCCCCATTTTTTCAGTGACATACTGAAAAGAATTAAAAAAATAATTAATAGGAAACTGGGTCATAATTAATAAATTTAATGATTTAGTATGACATTTCTTTAAAAAAATCAATACAGCTTAACAGCCGTCACGATAATTGCCACGTGTCCACGCTGGATTTACACCTAAATCCGCAATTTCTATAACTATATATTTACTTTAACTTAATTAGTTGTTAAGTATGAAAAATAATGCTGGCAAAGATTTTTTTTAATTAAAGTTGTTTATTAAATTTTGTTATTATATAGAAATCTGAGCGCAGAAATATTACGTTTACATACACAAGAACCACTGCAAAACTCACTGTTCTAAGTAAGTAAACCTATATCCATGAGAACATATAGACATTTACAGACAGAATTAACATTTAAAAAACTTTTGCACTTTTAAGCATTTAAAAGCAATAATGCCCATAAAAGGGGTGAATTATCGGTTCTCTCGGTTGAGTACAAAAGCGCAGGTCGGAACTAGTATAGCCTTGACCGAATTCAGCTCAAACTTGCACCTATAAGAGATTAAAACTGCACCGCAATACTCTGCAGCCTGAATACTTCCAATTAGTTTTGCCATTTCTATATGAAAATTCAAAACTTATTTTTTTCACATACAACTTGTATTGTTAAAACAAAAAAAAACTATATATTATAGAATTTTTAGACTAAAAAAAGTAACAAAATTGTTGCATAAAAATTAACAGATATATCTTTAACACGGATATTAAAATTGATATATAATTTCTATAAAACAAAAATACAAAGTTTTTTACCACGTATTCAAGTTAATTATCCTTACTTTGAGGCAAATCCGTTAAATTAATAAAAAAAGGGGTTATATTTATTCTAGCAACTCCATTGTGAGGGCAGTAGCTGGTATAATAAAGGACGGTATAATTGGGGCACATCGTCTATGTAGGACGCGGCGGCGCCGTGGGTCACGGTCGCCTCCCATCCCCTCGGAAGGACTCTGATTTGAGGCTGACATTGATGTTATTGATCACGTGCAGCCTCTCCGCCTCTGCCTCGGGAAATTGTGCAATGTAATACGTGAAAACGTGATGAATATTTGTTAATGATACTCAAAATGTATTCTCTTTGTTTAATTTACATAAATATCAGTTTTATAGAACGTTCTTTGTTTTTTAATCCTATTCTCTTATATATATTTCTTGTTAATCAGCTTTACGCTGCAGGGTCGGCAAAGGGAAGCTAGTGTTAAGACACTCTGTTCCCCATTTTATTTCTTGTTTATCATTTTCAGATAAATGACTTAACAAGTCCTATACTATTTATTTAAATAATTTATTAAACAACAAAAACAACAATTTTAAAACGTAATAACAACAGACGCCCGTGAAGTTATAAAGTATTCGTGTCAACATAATGACTCCCGAGGGGACACCGCAGTAAGTCGCCTCATTATTGAGCCATCAATCACGCCGCGATCCGCAGAGACATATTTGAATGTGCTCGTGCCTCGTGTGGCAAGGAATTGAACGGAATTATGAAAATGAAGAGTTGTTCTAAATTTTCATGCAATTAAAGAAAATAAAATTGGGACAAAAAAGAAAAAATACTAATATTAGTAGTCAAAAAATATTAATATTAATCTCTCTATTAGCCCCAATTTATCCTTTAAAATAATCCCCCAACTTTAATTTAAAAAAACGTCTCTACTTATTTATAAACAAAAAAAGAAGAAAAGACAGGAGAGTCTGTCTATCAAATTATCTAAGTCACACATATTACTTAAGCATGTAATGTGAGTTTTAAAAACAGAATGAATAAAGTCTAAAGAAGATTAAAAAAAATTACAATATTACCTGGTTAGCTTTGTTTATCTGTTTCTTGAGACCAGCGAAGGCCATGATTGCGTCTTTTGTGTGAAACTATATCTTAAATCTGAAAAATACAACATAATTAAGTAATAGAATAATTAACAATTGAAGTGTTACCAGTTGCGGCGCATCGGCACAAGCGTGTGCTTGTAATCGCGATAGGTTGTGGGTTCGATTCGAGGAAATGAAATATTTAATATTCTCATTTCTTAAAAGGGGAATCGGAGAGTCTTTCTCTGCCTACTCTGCAACATGAAAAAAAATATTGTAATAAATTATCAAGATTCAATCTATTTTCAGAAGTATTAGAAACAGATATATACTAAGGCAGCCTTTTGATTTATTATTTGACTGCAAGGTTTTCTTTATGTGAGAACAAAAGCTTCTCGCTTTACCCTGTATATAACCTCTATTGAGTTGGTTTCCTAGTTCCAAGTCATAGAAGAATTCATCACATTTAGTGAGAGAAGTCAACGCTGCGCTTTGTTTTTCGGGGCAGGTAAACGAAAATTATCTCCCAGGTTGGTGTCAAAGTCACAACCATCGCGAGTCAGACAATGTCAAATGCCCTCTTAAATAGAAGACCATAAATTAAGAACTGAACTGGACTCTTAAATAAAAACAAAATTATATAAATCCTATAACTTTTAATTTAATAAATTTATCCATAGTTATAAAATTTAAACGTAATATTAATTTTATTAATTAAGAAATAACCATATTAAAATTGGAACTTCAATTAAATAGACAGCAGTCTATTTAAAAAAATGTTTTGAAAAGGAATCCCTAACAAGAGCGAACTTCTAGAACAGCAGAGCAGAGCGTAGATGAGTTTATTGGCAGCGAGCCATGCGGGTGGATCGATACGCGAGAAGTAAGTATTATGTAATGACGGGTCAACAATAACGTTAGTGCACTGACGCGTATATAGCTTAATGTCACACCAGCTAATACTGTCAGCTAGTCCTAGCAACCGAAGCCTTATCTCTAGATGGTCGGCATCAAGTGTATTAAATGATGCATGATGAAATATGGAGAAAGATGGTATTTATCTTTCTTTCTTTTATCTGTTGTCCTAGCCCCCTAACAGACATAAAAGGAAGTATATCTATATGGATAGCTTGTGGCTTAGGACCAGTAAATCATTATTAATCGTATAACATTTATTAAAAGGGATGGACAATTCGTTACAAACCGCAACCATTATTCCATGGCAATGTTTTTATACAACTTTATTTTTTAAATTGTTCACAAAAGTATCAATTCTATGAAAATTGGTACCAGTTTGATGATTAGACTGCAATTTCCATATATTATACAAAAATGGAAACTTCACTTAATATTCATTAAACAAAATATATCTGTCGGGTTTTGTCCATTCGACTGAATGAATTAATTTCATTTTCTAACTCTGGTTACAGAACAAAGGTGTTATGGTCCGCCACTTAACCCACAATCTCTCAAAAATTGGGCGGAAAGTGTAGAACGGAGTGTGTTAACACTATGTGCAGATAGAAGGTCTGCCTATCCTGCTACATACAGCGTGACACTAAAACAAAAAAATACTTAATACGGTTAATTATTTCCCATACTTTAAAAAATTATAAATAAAATGCGTAGCATAATATAATTTAAACAAAATGCTTAATTATATTAATACAAATAATTTTGTTAATATTTGTTATATATTATCATCGTATGGCAAAGTATCTTAAAAAATTAACTTAAACAGCATAAATCGTTTTCCTAACGACTTACGTTTTTGTTGCGTGACAAGTATTATCATAATTGCGAACTAAAGGCATTTTCAACAACTTACTTGTAAAAAAACATTTAGGTGTTAATAATTATTATGCAAACATTGCGTTTTATAATTATATAGCCGTCTTTTTAATTTTATTACATTGTATTTTGTACTGTTGTAGTAGGTTGACCTACCTAAAGTTACAAAGACAAAAATCCTATTCGTGGGGTAGGCTGAGTTCTCTCAGTGGTCTCCTCACTCTTCACCTATATCCAATTAAATATTTGATGGCGGGAATCAACGGTATTTTATGTTGCCAGAAAATCTGTTACCTAAAACAACAATTCTCATAAGTGAGAATCGAACTCGAATCATCGAAATCGAAATTGTTGTATACATATATTTTTTAAATGAAACTCTATCGTGATATTTTCTAATATATTATCTAGATATATAAAGAGAAACCAGTATCAAGACTAAATATTTATATAGAACAAGGAGAAGAGAGACATGTGAAAGCATATAGGAATAGCACTTGTGAAATGTAGGTAGGTAGGTTTACTTGGGAAATGAATTCCCTGAGTACACCTATTTACAATGACGATGTTGATGTATTGAATTCACAACCACCACCAGTCGGATACTGTCCACTGTACCACCGTGTACTTATCTATTTACTTTGGAGAACACCAAACAATGTTTATGTTTGAGGTCAAATAATGCGAAATACCATTTTTAATTAAAAATTCATTAATATACATTTTAGACCCTTTTCGGGCAACACTGTAATAAAAATGAATTAGTCTTTATTGCTTACGCTCACGATTACATCATAAGATAACCTCTGTTTCCGTAATTGTGCGAAAGTAGCGATTTTTATGCCTAGAGTAAAAAAATTAAAACGTGTATTTTTATTTTATTTAATAATTACCATAAAATATTAGGCAGAATATTCTTAAAATTTATAATATGCTCACTTAACTCAATAAAAAGATTAACGAAAAAAAAAATTGTTTTATTTTTGATAAATGTTTTTTTTATTTACTGTTTGATTGTAATTAAATTATTATGGTACTTCTGAAAATAATTTACCGACAGATTGACCACCCAAATAAGTACGAATAGTTTTTAAAAAACTATACACAAATCTTTTTTATTTTCAAAAATTAAAAATACACGCATCCTTGACAATTACATACCTACTACGTAAATTTTAAAAGAACCTTTAAACATTTAACGCAAAGATGCCTTTACCAAGGTTTAAGTAGCTCTTAACTATCTATAAATATCCAATGCCGCTCGTAGCTCTCGCGTATCTATGCTAAAATAGTCTCACAAATTGAATTCTGAACATAATTGACTCTCCGCTTTAATATAACTAAATATGGCGACGCATTAACGTTGTCTCTATACGTATAATTTCATTGTTAAACATAATATTGAAGAGAAGAAGAGAATTTTACTATCCATATAGAGATATAAGTAAAATTATATATTTTTCATTCATCACTCATTTGACATAGCAGAAACACATTATCATCTTTTATTATAACGTTTACAATGAAATATTAAAGTAAATCTAAAACGAATTCTCCAAATAAACATTATTATCAATACTTTTAAGACTTTTAATTAAAAAATACTATTTTTAGCCAAAGTAGTACCTTGCGTTTGATCCGGTTCCGTCACAATACACTTAACGAGGGGTACAAATTATAGGGTGCTACGACAGCGTAGCGGGCCGCGTAGCTCGTAGCGTGGGAGCGACTGAGGCGGTCGTAGAGGCATGCAACTGCGCGCGCAGCCTCGCCCCCACACTATGTGGAACCGATATCAATCCACAATTCTATTTCGAATATTTCCACCTAGATTTCATTTGAAAGTGTGCCAATGCAAACGTCATTATTAGACTTCTGGTATTATTAAAAATTTTTTTTTTTCAAATATTAGATCCAATTACAGTATGAGAAATAAAAATAAAATAATTAAATTAACTACTAAAATAATTTTACTGTCTTGTGAATTGAAATTCATATACAATTTCATGCAATATATGCTAACTACACACTAGCACAAGTAGACGTATAACCGAGTTTATATCGAAATAAGTACTTATTACATTTGTTTTACTTAGCTCTCAACTTTTCTTGTAAGCTGAAAGATAAGTTTAAATTAAAAGCAATAAATTTCGACTCAGCTAACATTTTCGTCGTGTCTTACCACTTTTGAGAGTCGTATATTACAACTTTTCATGTTATTTCATTTCATGAAATATTCACACGTCTTTTTAATTGGTTTATTACACTAATAGAAAAATTATAACAAAAATATATATATAACAAAATAATATTATTGTTTTTGCACTAATGCACACACAATTTTTGCACTAAGGTAAGCTTTTCACGTTTCTAACGTTCACCTGTTCCCATTTTATATAAAGCTAAATATTATTAGATCCATTGAATTAATTATTAAATTACTATTAAATAAAAACTAAAGTAATAAATAAATATGATTTATTACTTTAATTAAGAAAACTGTGAGGGCGTAGCAGCTATAACTAGACCGAACTGAAACGCCTACACTTCACCCACACTAAAGAATGCTTATCTGCTTAAATGCTAGATGCATTTTCGGTCCACAGTATATACTAACATTTCAGATTATTAGTAACACTAACTTTAATTATCTTATTTACTTAACTATTTCTTAAAATATTTTTAATAGTAATAAACATTGTATATAAATTGATTACATTTATTATATATATTATATATATTACATTACAATTTTTTTTATAGGACAAGCAACAATATACTTAATTTTTATTTGTCCTATAAAAAATATTTATTAATTTCGATGTTTTTTCCACAAGAGAGAGGAAATCTTGTCTTCTCATTATTGCAGTTATTGCATAACTTTTTAAAAAATCTGAGGACTAAAATGACAATTAATAACGATGTTCTATCTAAAGAACGTTAAACACATTTTTAATGAAAAAGAAAATATAATTTCCATTATTTAGTACTAAATAAATAAGCATGTCTCTATTAGACACAGGTCGACTCGTAGGCGGCTCTATTTGACGTAAATAGTAGGTCCTCAAAGAGTGTGAAAATAATCATTAAAGTTAAAACTGGAACATTTATACGCCCCCACAGTGTAGTTCTTCTAAGGAATGGAGCTCTTGTAAAAAGGTATTACCTGTACAAGGCTTATAGTTTAAAGTGCCTTATATAAGCTGTTTATTATATTTAAAAAACCATTTTAAAACATCCTGTATATATTGCTTAAATATAGCTCTAAATATAGCTATATACCTATTGCTTATAAGGAATGCAAAGTAATATAATATTTCAGAAACTATCATTACTTTAAGCACAATGAACTAAATATTCAATTATAGTTCAATAGCAAAATATTACTTTTTAAAAATATTTATATTTAACACTAGTGGGCCCGTGCGGGGCTACGCCCGCTTGAAATAGAAATATTAATAAAGAAATTGAAAACTAAACGAACTAAGTACTTTAAATTGACATAACTTTTTTATTTATGAACCGATTGTAATAAAACCCTATATGTTTTTGGAAGCTTTCCAGAATCCAATAGTGAAAACCGCATCTAAATCGGTTAAGCTGCTTCTGAGATTAGCGATAACAAACGCACAGACAAACAGACAAAAATTTTAAATCATTGTTTTGGGTTCTATTACGTTAATAAAGGTTCCCAATAACATTTTTTTAAAAATACCTTCCAAGTACAGACACCGACCGACGATCTCTTACTATTTTATTATAAGTATATAGATTGTTAGTAGAAGATCATGAAAAAAAAAAAAAAATTCAATACAAATTTAGCTGTCAATGAATTGTAAAGAAATCTCTATAAGACCATATACGTCGTACGTTTCAAATACCACACTAGAGTGTAGTGAGTCGGCGTGTGTCAGACTCGTCAGTTCATTCAAATGACTAAAACGGATCGAAGCGGGATGCGCGCGCACCCCTCTTTCTTGTGACATCAGGTTAACATCTGGCGAGTATCCTTGGATCCTCTTTAAGTCGACGCTTCAACAAAAAATGAGAGAAAAATAAACGAGACGAAAATATTTCCATTGTAGTCGCATCAAATTGTTAAGGATAAAACGTTTGTATTTCTATTATTATACTTCGGTACTTTTTGTTAGAAAGTTGAATGGTCATTATTTTAAAATAAATTTATAAAAAAATAACTTAAATTTTAATAATTTTATCTAAATTAGAAACGACAATTATTTGTATAATGATAAAACATTACAAGCCAATATAAAAATTTTTATGGTATTAAAAATAGTATTTTTCAATTTAATGAATGAAAAAGCACCTACATTTTGAAAGTAATTTTATTTTGCGATTACACAAAAAAAACTGTTTGATAATAATAAAAATATATATAAAAAAATACATTTTATATCTAACAATCCACTGTAGGTACTGTGAATCCACCTTTGTCCTTATCCCTTAATCCTCGACTCGATCTCATTCAAAGGCGTCTATCTATATATATATTCGAAAAGGCTATTAGATTTGATATTTTGACTTTCATCGTTATTAAATTAACACATTAAATATGTAAAATTATTTTCGCACGTAACAGGATAGGCAACACTTGGAACCCTAATGCTAAAACACTATGTTCCTGTTAAGACACTTTATTCTCCACTTTCTGCCAAATTTTAGATATATTGCGTGGCGGAATTCAACGCCGTGTATTACCTCGTTACTAGAGCGGGAATGACTACTAAACATTTTATTTTCTCGGGTGTGAATCGATCCCACAAAATGTCCCATTTACGCGTGTGACTACGCTTATATGCCCGCGCCACGACTGGCCTCACTAGAGTGATCTTGAGATGCCGTTTTCATTCATAAATGATCACCTATGAATGAAAACAGCATCTCAAGATGCTCTGAGGTCTGAGTTGAGAGCAGTTTACAATAAAGGACATTACAATTCTAGTTTTTACGTAATAAAGTTGAATATAATAACGTACTGAATTTAAGTTAATGTAAATATTTAAGTTAATGTAAATGCTTTTTTTAGATCGCACTTTTTAATAAAAAAATGTGTATTATCATCTTGATAGCCATTTATCTTTAAAAATGTTTTAAATGTCTTTCAGTTTTATTATAAGTATAGATCTATAGAATCTCTGGTCAATAAGATTTCAATTCAATAAAATTCACGCAAAAACATATATTAACCATATTTTTTTCATTTCTTCGCTCTGGCAACAAGGCAAAAAAAGCCTGGCGTTGAATTCCGCCACTCAACATACAATGCCTCGAAAAACTGGGCGGAAAGTGGGGACCGGAGTGTCTTAACACTAGGTTCCCTCTGCCTACCCTGCTGTATGCGGGATGAAGCGTGAAGATTAAAAAGCGTGATATTTAATTACTAACGAGTAATACACACATTATAGATTTGTGCCAATAAGTGGGCGTGACTGTAATACGGTGGCGCCCGACTGTCTGCCGTCTTGTCCGGATAAAAACCGGTCCATCGCCAAATAGGTTACGGCCGTGTTATAACAGTTCTGAGATTTATGAGCCCTTAATATTTATTTTTTTATATTGTATATATTTTTTTGTATTTAATAAAATATATATATAAATTATGGGGAAAGCGTTTCTCATTTTAGCAATGTTTTCAAAGTTATGTATATATTTGCTGTATCTTACACAGCCTTGTTTTTTTTTTTAATTAATAAGATTTTCACTTTCACTTTATTTAATTTTTTTTTAAAAAATCATAAAATGTCTAAGTCTTTTTTTAGCCAAAACATTCCTTATATTTATTAATTTGTTTAGAGATGTGTATGGAATTCGACTACTTTAACATATATTTTTAATTAGAATAGCAAATAGTTGAGGCCAGTCGTGACGCAGGGGCACAGAGTGGCTGTAGAACCGACTGGTTCTAGGTTCGATCCCACTCGAGGAGATGAAGTATTTATTTCAATTTATATTTCCATTTCTTCGCCATGGTGTCGAGGTAAGTCACGACTGGCTAATTGTCAGACAAATATATTCATAAAATAGATTCCTCTAATAATAAGTAGGGGAGAGCGGGGCTAAAAGTTACCGAGGTAAGTTGTTCCGATGGAAATAATTTCGCGGAGAAAAGTGATAGGAATATTTAGTAAACATATAGTGAAATGCAATGTGATAGCGCACCCATGTCCAGCATATTGAACAATCCAGTGGCACCCGATACCAGTGGAATAGCACACGGGTGTCGTTGGTGCACGATTGTAAATATTTTTGCATTTCGTATTTTTGGTCTATCTCACAAATTTTAACGATTAGACTCGAGTATGTTAGTGTTTTTTTTACATTATATTACCTACTATTTCAGAACACTATTTGTAAATGATTAATGTTTTCTATATCTTATTTATATTTAATTTTTTTTCAACACGTGTTTTTGGGGCTAGATGTTCCCTTTGTTTGGGGCATGTTGTGACCTCGGAAAACCTTTCGCCATTTCATTTTTACCAATAATGGGATGTAAATATTGTAATTTTTCATAGTAAAAAATATAGTAATTTAGTAACATGCGGACTTATGCTCGAAAAACAACTCGATGTTATGTGTCATATGAGTTGATGCAATAAGTAGCGGATGTAGTTTTCAAAGATTGCAGGAATAAGATAAAAACTGTTACCAAAGTATTACATATACATATTGAGCGCGAAAAGCTAAAGCTATAAAATCTTTGTTTATTATTTTGGTTTAACAAAATCAAAATAAGTTTTGTTTTATGTAAAATTATCTTGTACTTTTTAATTCGTTGTTTTTCGGTTCAGTTTTTTTTTGTTCAAAATTAATTCTTTTTACGATTTTAAGTGATAAGTAACCTGAAAAGGATACTTCTTAAACGAGTGTTGGTCGTAGTGGTAGTGGTTGTTAACGAGTGGCATCTGTTGTGATATGTAAAACTTGACTCAATTAGGTATTATTTTTGTAGAAACTAACATTGTATATTAACAAGAAAATACATTTAAAATATTCGGGCGAATTGGGAACCTCTCCCTTTTTTGAAGTCGGTTGAAAATGACAACTTCTTTTTTGAGGTTGGTTGAAAAGAAATGCAACGATGGGGAATCTTACTTCTGACAATAATTTTAACAAAGTTTTCCCTTGTAACTATTCCAGTATAATTAATATTTACCAAAATAGAAACAATTTTTCTCACTTTTGACCAGATTTTATAATCGGAACCTAACCAAACTTTCATCAAACTATCCTTGAAGTGTATCCTTTCAAATAAGAAAAGAATCATTAGAATCGGTTGGCGTGATATTGAGTTATTCGTCATTTTGTCGCACACGTACGAATACAAATTTAATACTTATGTGATTTTCTCATAGATACCATTGTCAAAAATAGACCAAAAAAAATTGGTTCCCACATGGGAAGTACTACCTTCCAAATAAAAAAAAATCATCAAAATCGGTTTACCTAATCAAAAGTTATGAAGAAACATACATAAAAAAAAGAAACAGTCGAATTGATAATCTCCTTTTCTTACAGAAGTCGGTTAAAAAAGATTTGCTTTTGCGCCTGGTGATTATTATGATACTGTTGATTATTCCTTAAATAAACAGGCTTTGTTCGATTATTTATTGTTTTTTATTTTGCAAATAATAGCTTTAAAAATATGGTAACAATTTACCCCGGTATGTTAACAACTTGCCCCAAGTCGGGGTAAGTTGTTACTTTCCGACTTCAGTCATAAAAAAAATCATAATAAAAAAGTCTTACAAAGAATACCCCAAATTACTGTTTTAATTGCAAGTCTAGATATGTAAGTTGAATTTGATTATATTGTATAAATACTAAAATCAAGTATTCGTAGCAATATTTGAGGTTAAAAAAAAATCGGAACTTTTGGCCCCGCTCTCCCCTACTAGTTTTGTTAATTTAAAATTTACGCTTACGCTACAGACTGAATTTTACGTCACTGAAACTTCTACATACACAATGTAATATACACTTATGGGAACGAGAAATATCTGTAAAAAATATTTAATAATTCATAACTTATTATTTCTGAAGTTCATGTTATTTTTATATTGCAGTTACAAGTTCGAGAAAACTAATTAAAGGATGGGAGTCGTTCTAAAAATAGATTGACCCCCACACGAACAGACGCAAACAAGACGTTTTCGATAGCTAACTTTAAACTGCTTGTAGTGTATATTAGCTATTCACAGATAAATGATATATTCACAGATTAATCATATATTTAAAACCTACTGGTTGTGAGTTCAATCCTCACTAGAGGAGATGAAATATTTATTTAAATTTCCATTTCTTCGCTCTGGTGTTGCGGTAAAGCGCGGCATTGTGTTCTGCCACTCAACACGCAATGCCTCCAGAATTCGGCAGAAAGTTGGTTCCCTATTTTCTTCTAATTTTCAAGCATTGAAATTTGAAAGTTGAGCGGCGTAAACTCAACACCATGACTAATGTTGTTACCAAGCCAAAGAAAATAAAAATAGCTCATTCATTAAGTCAGAAGTACTGTGATTTTAGTGAGATGCAGTGCCACAGCAATCCAACTATTCTTATATATAGGTTCGGAGGTTTTGATTCAAAAACATCATAAGGTTAAAATAATTAAGACTGATAGCTCACTAAATTTCACAGTACTACACTACAAGTCTTATTAACCTCAATTAGAAGGAGTGAATCATATTGAAGCAAAGCAATCTCTATTAAGAATAATTTTATATTTTTTTTACATTTAATACAATTTTAACAATTTCTGTAACTTTTGAACAAATATTATTGGATTATAACAATCAACAAAATTATTGGGTATTACTGTTTACTTGAAAGTAAATGGATATGTCTGTTTTTGTTATTAAATGATTCAAGTATATGTTTAAAAATATAATCATTCAACAGACATGTTGTTAACGGGAAATAAAGGCCAGTGATTCCAATTTTATCATGCCAACTATAACTGATAACTTTGTCATAAAATGAATTAACAAGCAAATAAGTTATAAAAATAGTTATCAAAGTTATCACAGTTATTTGGCAAATATTTTTTTAATAATTTTAAATATTCCTATATACTTTAATTACTAGACTAGACACAGACTTTTAAATGTATTAAAATTGTCTTATATATTTAATTTTAATTCATTTTTTTTTAGGAATCTATGTTAGAGAATCTATTTTAGACTTTACTAAAGTAAATATTATAACATTATATAATGTGGGATTATGTGTGTTTTTTATATTGAGTCATAAAACAAGGAAAGCCTACTTTATTTATAATAATAAATTATTTTAGAATTAATAAATTATGGAATTAAGTACAAAATATATTTTTAATAGTGAAATGTAAAAAAATGATAAAGATAACATATATGTATCTGTGAAAAAATATAAATGCATAATTTTTTAGTGTCCCATCATCTAGTCTCACTAAGTAGGTTCAAATCGGTAAACGATACAGAGAATTTACGCATTAAAACTTTGCGTGCAAATGTTTACCTGTAGTGGTCTGGTCCACAAGAAAGAAAACTAAAGTTAGCTAGTGTAGTTAGCTATCTAGTAGAAAACATAATTCTTTATTAATAGATAAAGAAGTAAAATTTTAATTATTATTTATTTTATGACAGTATTCACTTACCAATGTTTTAAACTTTTGTAGAGTATTGCAAATAAAGTGTGTTATTCAGTCAGCAGTCAATAGTCACTTTTAAAATTGATAATACAACAAATTAAAACTTCATAAATCAATACTACATCAATTCACAAAAACAGCTCTCATTAATAATTTTAGTCAAAGCCACAGACTAAATAAGCTACCTTACAGAGTAAGCTAACTTAGCTTGTCGCCGATTAAATGTGAATTGTATGATTATATCGTACCGTACGCTACATTGCAATTATTATTGTACCGAAATATTTTATTTAAGTTACTTGTATCCTAAAAATATGAATAAATATACACATGAATGTATTAGATTTAAAAAAACAAAGGTATAGAAGTTCTTTTATTATATGTTTCAAAATGGTATTTTATTCTATTAAGCTGTGAATTAAATTTTAATTAATTTTTAACATATATAGTTTTTTATTACCATTTATTAACATTTTATTACGTTTAACTGGCATTATTTTTCGTATAAGTGTTACCAAAAAAATTAAGTTACAGTACACAGTCTATATTTTACTGTTACGCATTAAACTTTTTATAAAGGAACTGCTTATATTGTAATATTGTAAAGCCATAAGTTTTGCCACAAAGCAGATAGAAAGTGAAAAAAAAGAGTGATATATCTTAAGGACGGGCAATTAATACGTACGCAGATAATAAATAAACAAATATTTAGTTTTTTCGTAATGTCACATTGAGGTTTAGGAATCATATTGTTATCTCTTTCTTACGTTACGTACGTCATTCTCTCACGTTCGATGTGTGGTATCAGAGAGAAATATTCGTGATCGTTTATCTCATAAAAAAAAGTAATCTGAAATGTTGATTTTAATTTTAAATAACTATGTACTACATTTGTAAAAATATGCCTGTGTCATATTTTAATATAATACAAATATAGCGCGGAAATTTTAGTTTTAGTAGCTCAATATGAACTGTCATCAAGTACTTAGTGGGGCCTGTAATTCAGGAGATCAATGTTTTGCTGTTGGTTCAGTTGAAGGCATACCTTTCACAGTAAGTAATTTTTGTTAAGCGTAAAGACCTTATAAAAGACCAAATCTCGTGACCAGATGTCTCAAATCTTCTAGTAATTGAAGAGTAATGGACCCAACAGGAAAATCTAATTTAAGCTAATGTGATAAGAAATATACTATTTCTTGTTTAACTGATAATATATAACAAATAAAATAAAACATATACAGTGTAAAATAATCGAAATTTTAATGCTAACTTCGCATAAAATTGCCTTGGATATTAATTTACATTATACTGTTTATATATTATTGACAGACATTGTTTACCTTGAAGTTCTTTTATGTATCGGTGTATTTGTTAGATAAGTAATTTGCATTAAAATCAGACTTCAGAAAGATGAAGCTGTAAGTGTATAATTAGCAACACAATTTTCGGAATACAAAATAGTTTTTTTTAGTTTAAAATATATTTAATTTAACTATATGGCCTAAAATTCATTCAATAAATCCTGGCGTTGAGTACCGACACTCCACAAGCAATGCCTCGAAAATTTGGCAGAAAGTGGGGAATGTAAGTGTCAACACTAGGTTCCCAGGTTTCCTCTGCCTACCCTACTATGGGTGGGTTACAAGAAGAAACTAAAAAATTGCCAATTTTTAGCTTCAGTTTATAAAGGAGCTTAATATTCAGCTACTCTACTTTCAGCCCAATTTTGGAGACATTGTGTGTTGAGGGGTAGAACTCAATTTTGTGATTAATCTATTTACCAGAAGGAAATGAAAACAATCACTCCGAGTAGGAATCAAACCCTCAATCATTGTATTTAGTCAGGTGCTTTGACACAATGGCCTATTGTAATGAATTCATTAAATTAACTTATGCAGTTAAATATTAATTAATATTTAAAAATTTTTAGGCTTATGCAGCAGGATGTAATATTGTAATTCTGGCATCAAACTTTGAACGTGTTCAAATAATTCCTGGCGCTATTCATGGTTATGTCCGTATAAGTTCATTGGATTGCAGTACTGACACTGGTAAAATAGCTGCTGCGTATGGAGCTGAAGTGTGTATATTTGAACCAACACCCTTGATACATACTGCAGCTACAACACATGTAAGTAAAATATTTTTGATATTATAGACTAATAATAATGTAGAAGTTTCCTTCTGTGTTTTACTAAAGTTTTGCTTATAATAAAAATTCTTGTATCATATGTTTATTTGGATATATGTGTAGTCCTATTGCAAGCTTAAGATCTTTACATGTACTTCACTTATTTTAAATTATATTTAACATTGTCTGAGTTAAAATTACACAAATGTATTGCATGTGGTGTTTATAATCTTGTAAACAAGCATTCTTATACTATGCAGTATTTATTTACGCTGTAATTATTATTTGTTTTGCTCAATAAGTTAGTATGCAATGTTTTGAAAATTGGGCTAAAAATTACAAAGAATTTACTTATTAAGTTAGTGCTGATGCCATTATGTCTATGTGGAATTATGATAACACATAGGTAACATATCCATTATTTTCCCACTTCTTTTACTTCTATTCTAGGGACTAGTGAAAGAAATGAGAGAAGGCCTTAATGTATTAAAGTCATTAGTGTATTAAATTTCTTAGGTCCAAACTAAAGGAAATTGTTGCAAAATCATATTGATAATGATACCAGTACCACATTTTTATTTCTCAAACTAAATACATTCATACCTTAAAAATTTAAAGGTATACATTACAAATATTTTTTATAAATTTATAACCTGGGTGATCATTTAGAAGACTTTCTGTATACAAAAAAATAAACATTTTTATTTATTTTATAAATTTTGGGTTTACCTTTATTTATTACTTTATTTTAGAAAAAACATTTATTTAGGAAAAGTCCGATTCATAAATACATTCTAAAGTGTAACTGTTAGTTTTAGCAATATTTTTTTCATTCAATTACATGCGCAGATCGCGTGATACACTAATTTAGCATTCCAGTGATGGTAAAATTAGGTTAATGATAAAAAGCTTGGGATTCAATGACAAAGAAAAAGACGGGTTGCATGTGTTTTTTGTCTGATGAGTATCTCTCGCGAAGATAGAAGTGGAACAAAAATCTATGTATTGTATTTTCCTAAACAAAATAACGATTATTTCGTAATATAATACGACGCAAACATCGATTCATCCATTTTCCATTTATTAGCTTACGTTTCGTTAACGATTCGGTTGAACACATTAATGTTGGGAAGCCATTAGTTCTAAAAATAACTGTGTCTAATTGAATTGAATTATTCGTTCAAAAATGGATTTAAATTGAACATGTTTGAAATAATGGTTAACGTCCACAAGAAAACTTAAATAAATATTTATTATTTACTTCTGTTCATTTCGTTCAACACTCTCGCGAGTCACATGATGTTCAATTGAATATTAAATTGCTCTTGACAATAATGCGTAGTAATAAACGTAAAATAACTTTGCGCCTTACGTCGCATATAATATAATAGAATCGTTTAGAATTATAATTTTTACTTCAGCAAGCTTAGATTTGTAGGTACAATGTAAATAGCACATGGTTATTATCAACAACAGAATGAATAAATTTGGGATTAACATTAATTAAGAAAGCCAAAATCTATTTTCTAATATAAAAATTAATATAAATTAAGATAACCAAAAGAGATCGTCGTATCGCACAGGCAAAAGGGTGTGACTGTAACGCGACGGTTGTATGTTCGATCCCCACTCGAGGAAGTGAAATGTTTATTTACGTTTATATTTCCACTTTCTTCGCTCTGGTGTCGAGGCAATGCGCGGCGTAGAGTCCTGCCTCTCAACACGCAATGCCTCCAGAAATCGGCAGAAAGTGGGAAACGGAGTGTCTTAATACTATGTTCCCTCTGCCTACACTGCTGTGTGCGGGATACAGCGTGAAGCTGGAAAAAAAAAGAAAACTAAAAGCTTTATTATACCAAGGTCTCTTTATTGATCATATACTACTGAACAAGTATATAACATACATCTACTAAACGAGTATATAATATTGTTTGGCGAATTATAGTCAAAGCCTTATTAGCCGTTTTCCAATTAAAAAATGCATGTAGTCGAATTATTATTGTGCTTGAAGTAATTAATAAATACATTACGTTACTAGAATCGTCGTCATAGTTTAATAATACAATTTCACTTGTCGGCAAGCACGCTATTTAAAAGTAATTTTCAATTATAACCGAGTTTTTTTACTCCAGATATTTGCACGTCGTCTCAGTACCTATGTACGTTAATAATTCGATTTAAATATAAAGATATCTTAAAAATAGAAACGCTCATTGCGAGCGAAGGCTATCGACAGTAACAGATTCGTCCAGACTGTTTTTGTTTGTTATAGCAACATCATGTAAATTAAATAATATAATTAAGAATTTCCTTTATTACTGACTAAAGATAATAGATCCTTTTGGCATTGCGTAATCAATTTAAAGTAACTTGATTATAAAATTATGTAAAAGTAGTATAGGTAATTAACAGTGAATACCTAGTAGTAGCTTATTTATTAATTAAACAAAAAATAAAAATAAGAAGACAATAAAAATAATAAAATCAAATCAAATCAGCTTCACGCTGTATCTCGCACACAGCAGGGTAGGCAAAGGGAACCTAGTGTTTAGACACTCCGTCCCCCACTTTCCGCCGAATTATGGTGGCATAAGACTATCGTCGTTAAGTTTTGTGGTTGACAGTGTCACAGTATTATTTTGTTGTTTTTGTGCAATAAAGGATATTGTATTGTATTGTATTGTATTTTAAGAACCATCCATCCATCCATCAGCCTTTTAAAGTCCGCTGCTGGACATAATCCTCCCCCAATGCTCGCCACTCCGTCCGGTCCTGCGCCCTTTGAATCCAGCGGGTTCCCGCTGTCTTCTTGAGGTCGTCAGTCCACCTGGTTGGAGGGCGGCCTGTACTCCTTTTGCCGAGACGTGGTCGCCATTCGAGTATCTTTCTTCCCCATCGGTCGTCGATCCTCCTGACAATATGGCCTGCCCATTGTCACTTCAGGTTGCAAATTTTGAGAGTTATGTCGGTAACCTGCTTTTTAAGAACAAAACCTGCAAATTTGGCCTTTTAACATACATATGTAGTTTACATATTTTATAGGATTATCGTAAATAACGTCTCACATTATAATACTAGTTCTAATCTATGCAGGCTCTAAAACATTATGTTTATCGTGTATTATGGAACTCGTTTTGATATGAATAAATTGATGATTGGATTAACTTATTCAAAGGTATATCTAAAGTAGATTTAGCGCTATATTAGCATGTGCATAATATATATTATTGATATTTAAATATTTAGTAATAATCTTCAGATTCTATATATATTTTTTTGCTTATACTGGAATTTTCCTCATCTTATCCATATATTCTTCTTCCGTTACTGAGTGACCGACAGACAAAGTATGAACGAAGCTACTGGATTTACAACACTTGATATTTAGTATGTAGGTTTTTTTACGTTTCGTGAGTGCAGGGGAGCATCAAGAGAGGATTTCTTAACACTCTCATCGGTACGAGAAAATCAGGAGTTACGATTTTACATATTAAAGTCCACGTAAAGTTGCGGGCAATGATTAGTGTAACATGGGTTACGAATTTATAAACGTCCAATGCAATATTGCTCGGATTAATGATTCCTATTAATATTATTATCACTATCACTATAAACTTTTTTAATTTACAGACAGACAGTCAGTCACCGTAATAAGGCTCGTGGTGCAGAGGCACAAACTGTAAAAGCGACAGGTTGTGAGTTCGATTCCCACTCTACCAAATGAATAATTTAATATGCCTATTCATTTTCTTCTCCCTGATAATGAGGTAAAGCATGGCATTGAGTTCCGCTACTCAACACGCAATTCCTCCAGAATATTGTGGAAAGTGTCCTAATGGGAACAGTCTTAATACTAGGTTCCCAAGTTCCCTCTGCCTTTCGTTATGATGTCAAAAATAATTACATTTGTATATGTAAACTATCGTTTATTTGGCAGGGTTTGGAGTATCGCTGGGTGCAAACTGGGAAACTGGTAGCGGAGGGTCCAATAACGGCATTGTCATGGAATCTAGAAGGTACAAGACTACTTACGGGCGGTAAACTTTTACAACTGTGGCATCAGGCGTCGCTATATCAGGATGACAGTCAACGTAAGTTATACGCAAATTATATAATTATCTAATATCATTATTTAGTAAATTTAAATATTACTAACAAAATGCTAACAATTATAATTAATTAAAACTTTAAGGGTTCCCAAAGCTTTAAATTAGCACCACCTAGTAACTCTATTTATTACTGGAATAATTAAATTAATGTTTAAATATATGTACATGATTCTTTAATACTATACCTTTTTAAAATTGGATTCATTTTTACACCTCTGCTAAATGGAGTTGACAGTGATTGATAATACCTTTTTATTACTTCGAACATATTGACGCTAATGCTATTAATGAAAGCTAGATAAAATGTATAATTGTTGCAGAATATAATTTTAGTATTACATCACATTTTTAGACTAGCCTTTTGCTTGTTTCATTTAGGCCACAAGACCTCTGTATTAATTACATAATAATAGAGACGTTAAATATACTACATATTTCAATTGTCTACAGTTTTTAGTTTGGAATGGATAAACAAAATAATTAAAAAATAAAAATGTGAACTTAATACTTTAAATAACTATAAGATATGACTGAAGATAAATAAATAGATAATAATACATTTTAAAAACAAACTTAAAAATATCCTTTAATTAGCAAGTTAGGAATGCATGGGTACTGCAAAAAGAGATTAACCTCTATCTAATCTGGCCTTACAAGGTTACAATTTTGTTTAACGTGCTAATGAATAAAACATATATAATAACAATTCATTAAACAAACTACAACAAATGAGTACACAGTTAGATAAAAAAATAAAAAAAGTAAACAATATAATTTATATATGTATAAATATGTAAGTAATTGCCACGTTCCCTTTATTCAGACTGAAACTTTGTAAAATGATTACTTAAGTTGTAGCTTCGGCTCCAGAGAAGAAAATCCATATTATCGTGAACAAACGACCATATTGGCACATTTCCAGAAAGTTTTGTGGTAACGTTTTATAGATTTTTGTACAAAATTAAATCATGGTATATCGGAATTATTGTATCAGTGAAATATAATAAAAATATGAATTTATACATTACGTTATAAAATTAATGTTTACTAATTATTAATGTTTACTATTTGTATACTTCTCCAATTTTCTTTTTCATTTAGTAATAAAAGGATTTTTATTTTTATTTTATTTATTTATTAATTATACTATACCATACCACACTTTTCTAGCACATACATTTTATAGGACAATCTAAAAAAGTGAAGAAAAATTTACAGATCTTATGCTTTTGATATATTTTTTGACGAGATGTTATAATATTATGTCATCTTTTATTGCGCATTCTGCATTGAAAGATCTGCAAAGCGGTAAAGACCACGGACAAGGTATATTACATAAACGATTGATACTGTACTTTTCTCTTCAGAAGGTATTAAATTGATTGATATAATACTTCCTATTTTTTAGGGTTTCGTACCTTAAGGGTCCGTTTTACCCTTTAGGTACGAATCTATTACTAAGATTTCGCCTATGACCAGACTGTACCTATCTCATGAATCGTGATAGACAGTTAAAATTTTCACACATAATATATTTCAATTTCCACTATAATAAAAAATATTAAAAACTGAATAAATTAATTATCTAATGGGGAAAATTATATTCTGCTCTCTTAAAACAAACGTATCTTATAGATAATGATACGGAACACTTCGTTCATAAGCCCAACTCGCACTTAGGCGGTTTTACATGAATATCATTGTTAAAACCTTTTTTTTTAATACATTAAAATCGAACGATTTCATAAATTACTCAAAGTAATTGTCTCATATTTTTTTCTTTGTTACATATATTTATCTACATTTAAAAAACAAAAAAAAAACGAAGTGAAACAATAACATTTCTCGTCATATTTCAGCAAGTTCAGGCGTCACATTCCAAATTGGCGGTGATAAAGACGAGAAACCAAAACCACCCGAAGAGGAAGAACCTGTGAGTATACGATCTTGTCTGCAGCGTCAAGATAAGATATCAGGAGATATCGTTGTTTGGTTCTGCTATTATTTATATTCTTATCACTCGTCAACTGTTCGTTGATTGTGATTAATGCAACAGTTTAGACGCGCTGATGACTGTAAAGCTTATCTCTTATCTACAGATTTGATGTGTTTATTATGATATTTTTTAAAATGAAGCGTAAATCTTTTTATACAAACTTTTTTTCGAGTCTTCTTTGTAAGCTGTCATAAGAGAAATGGGGAACGGAGTGTTTTAACACTAGGTTCCTTTTGCCTACCCTGCTGTGTGCGGGATACAGCGTGAAACTAAAAAAAAGCAGATATATACAGTTTAGTTTCGTTTTCCACTTACAAATAATGCCACAATATAGCTTTAAAAATATTACAGTTGGAATTCAGATATAATAATTTTTTAATATATCTATGTATTTAGAAGTAGAACATATGATTTTGATACACGTGGAGTTACAATGTGAAGCAAAAAAAAATACATTTTAATATTTTTCTAGGGTTGGATATGTGTATGGCAATGTCACACTGCAACTCCCGCACATCATCTCGCATTTTCACCAGACGGAGTGCTGTTCGCGACGTCCGGGGTGAATGATAGACTCGTTAAAATATGGTATCAGAACAAAGGTTAGTTATCTAAAAAGTTATAATGTATAACGATATTTATTTTAAAATTGAATATTCTAAATATACATACATGAATAACGTTCTAAATATACATACATGAAATTTCTATTTTTTTATCATATTTATAGATAAAATTGTCCAAGTGGAAATTAGAATTGTCTATATATATTTTTTTAAATTAAAAAAAAAGTAATTAATAATCGGAAAAATAATTGTTGCGTAAATCAATAAAAAAATATGTTTAAATACAACTATACCTTTTATAAATAATGATTGATATTATGTAAATGTTTTTCAGCACTATTCCAAGCTCACGGTGAACACTCTCCTCAAGAACTAAATTATACATTTATTTATGTGGCACATCCACGGGCCGTTACTCATTTATCATGGAGGAAAACTAGCAAGTATATGCCTAAGTAAGTTTAATTTTTATTAGTAATGAAAATTTGGGTAATGAAATAAAATAAAAGCCTTTATTCATACATTTTCATTTTATTATAATCTAGAATGTAACGTCTATACGTCTATACTTCTGAAAGAAGGGCGTTCAAATGCGAGTAATATTTGTATAATATGTTTCCTAAAAAAGTGTTTCTTTGAAAAGGCTGTTAATATTTATTTAACACAGGGGAAGCGTAGGCAACGTGCTGGTGACGTCGTGCGTGGACAACATCTGCCGCGTGTGGGCGGAGACGCTGCTGCCGGAGGACGAGTGGGGTGGCAGCGTGGCGCACGCGCGCTCGCCTCCGCGCCGCCAGCGCGCCACGCACCGACACAAGCATCGGTTCATGCAGCGGTTGAAGCATATGAAGTGAGTTTTTTAAATATTGTATTGTTAGAGGTGTTTTAGTTTTATTGTACATTTAAGTTAATTTCTCAACGAACGTAACTCGAACCCGCAAATGAGTGAAACTTGAACCCGAACCTCTTAGAAACGCACTATATTATATCTTTATGTTAACTAAATATTTTGACGTTTTCGTGTAGGATTAATACATGATTATACACATAAATTACATATTTTATTCCAATTACAGAACATGTTTTCACATACGACGGAATGCGCAATCATCAAAGCAGCCCGGCGCACCCATCCCGACCCTCCCTTCGACGTACAGCGCTCACGACTTTCACAATCCCTACCATTCTACTTCGTACACTGGAGGTGATAATTATTATTTATTTTTTACTTGTTTTACTTTATTATTTAATATCTCGTTTTATTTTATTATGCAACTAAATTTCACGACGCATCCTGTCCCACATGTAACAAGGCTATAAGGAACTTAGTAGTAAGACATGCCCTTGCCCACGCGCTGCCTAATTTTCGAGACATTGTGTATAGAGTGGAGAAACTCAACGCTGCGCTTTGTTTTGTAACCAGAGCGAGGACATGAAAATAGGTCATATTTGTAGTCAGGAAAATGCTTAAACACTATGTCATATTTACTACCGAGTTTGAAAATGGTGATTTATCACTTACCACGCGATGTCTCGGACGGGGAAAAGTGTCTTAACGGTAGACTTCCTCTGCCTACCCTGCTATATGTGGGATATATGTAGCTTGAAGTGAACTTCTTGAACTTTTGTAGTTAACTAAATGTGACATTTCACAGGTCTCCATTTTCACTTGGCGGCCTCTATTAATGCGGAAACTGACATCCCACTGGTACCGTCGCTAGCTGGTGGTGGTCGGTTCATATTACATTGGTTACACAATAAGGAAATGTACTTCACAAGCCAAGCTGAAGCTATATTGCACGATCTTACTAAAAAAGTAAGTACGAGCAGTATTTATTAAGGTTTTTTTTTTCAGCTTAACGCAATATCTCGTTTTTAGCATAGTAGGTAGAAGAACGTTGACATATTTTATTCTCCACCTTTTAACTATTATCAAGATATTGTTATATAATAACACATTGAGTGGTGAAACTCAACACTGTATTCTACTAATTTCTGAACAAAATGAGGAAAAAATATGGTAAAATCAACTATATTGATTATTTTCGTTTTAATTTTATATATGTTTTTTTTAGATATTAGATAAAGAAGAAACCGACGAGGGAGGTTCTGGTTCCGAACACACCACACATCCGGACGGGGAGAATGAGACAAGTATGATAATAACTTATTTCAATAAATAATTGCATAATTTATTCATTTCAAGAAATAATTTATTTTGAATGCTTTACTAACATTTTTTCAGCTACAAATAAAATTATGCTCTAAATATTATATTACATAATATGTTGTATGTTAATATTCTAAAATTACGTTTACCACACATTTATACATACATAAATATATTATATGCATACATAAGCTTCATTACTAAAAAACATCGACTTTGCTGTTTTTATTTATATTATTGACAAATATGTTGGTTAGAGTATATTAGCCATTATGTTTTGTTTTGCCCCAATACAATATACAGTACAGCATCCATAATGAGAACGTCGATTAACCGAATGACCGCTTATTCGAATTGCTACGCCCACATTAGTATAATTAAATAAATTTTAATCGATGAAGTTTATAAAATATAGTTTATTTTTTAAGCTTAATCAGTATATTATTATTAAGTACTATGTTTTCAAAATTTAATTATAATTTTGTATGTAAGTACGGTTTTCTTGTTTTTGATCTGTAAGTAAATCAATACAGTTCGATTATCATTATTCTACATATTATATTAACTAGTTCAGATAATCGACGTTTACTATAACCACATTACATCTGATACACAAAATCTATCTAAAAAAAGAGTTAAAAATATCGCTTTCAAATACCATTGCTTATTCCATGCTGCTGTGTAGGACATAGACGACCTAGTCATCACTTAACTAAAGCTCAGTCTGAGGATAACAGCAATAGTGATGAGCAGCCAGGTAATTTGTGGATAACAAATTAGTTTTATTTAGCTTCGCGTTCTATCCCGTATTTAGCAGGGTGTAGGCAGACATAAGACACTCCATTTACCACTTGCTGCCCAATTGTCTTATAGAGAATTTTGTCATGTCAGAGTTCCAGAGAATCAAAATATTCATTCCCCGAGTAGGAATCGAATTGAAAACGTTTGCGTTTACAATTGTCGTGCTTACAATGGCTATGTTGTTCTTCCATGGAGGTCCCCAAGTAGTTACTTGAAAACCAATATATAGTTTGAAATTGATAAATGTCGTAAATAGGAATAGTGTACGCAGTCGTACAATTAAAAAATAAATAGTTTAGCGACGTAAATGTGTAATATTTATGCCAAGGTAAGCTATAAAAGTGTTATAAATTAGATTAAAAATGATGTTTAACAATGTTTGTCAATATTGCCAAATAAGCTATTGTTAGCATATTGAGTACTAGTAATACTGATATATCAATGTTTAGTGTCATTACCAACTGAATTGAAGTTAACATAATGAATATCTTCCAGGTAGCGGCAACCACAGTCATCCCAGCCTGTCCAACACAACATCAATAAATTCCATAGCGACAGATGTCACTTGTACGCACTTGCCGGATTCCCTCGATGCAAAGATAGAGGCTTTACTTCGAGACTGGCATCAGAGTCCTGATTTACTGTTCTCGATTCACCCGGTTGATGGCAGCTTTTTAATATGGTTAGATTATTTAATTTTTTTTTATATTTATCTTGTATTCCAAGTATGGCAACGTGGGCAGAGACAATTTAGTGTAAAGATATTTCATTTCCCAAGCACTGCCCAATTTTCAAAAGGTAAGCACACGTGATTATTAGCATTTTGTGGATTTTGACTGATTTTTTTTTGTTATGTTGACAACAATTTTAATTATGGCAAAAAAATCTGATTTGTTTCAGAGCTAAATTTTTAATTACCACCTAGGAATACGTAATTTCTTTTAATATGTACATTTATTAGTTTTATAAGAAATTTGAATTTTATTCATGATAGCTAAATTTAAATGAACACATAATAGACAATAGAAATTAATACAACACTAACATACCAACCAACAGGGTGTGCGAATGGCTCGACGAGCTACAAGCGGGTGCAATAAGACAAGCACAAGTGTCATTCTCCGCACGCATTCCATCCGCTTTCCCGCTGGGCGACGCGACTACGATGTGCACCCCGGCAGCACTCTATCATGCGGCTGCACAGCCATTGTATGTGAGACACAGGACTAAGCCTGTTACGCCTGGTAAGTGAATCTTATAGAAAGTTTTATTTTAGCTTCCCGTTGTATATCACATCTAGCAGTGTAGATAGAGGAACCGGAACCCACAACCATCGGGTTTACAGTCTGAAGCTATACCACTGAGTCATGGCGACCTCAAGTAATGTAACCTCTATATTAGTCAGTAAATATTACGTACTGCATAATGAATGTTTTGTATTATAATTGAATTTGTGTGAGACTAAGAAATTTTTTTTTCTTAAATGACCGTATGTTCTAATATTTCCCGCTGTATTTGAAACAGGTTAGGAAAATGTTATTGATTTTCTATTCAATTACTTGTATTTATACAATTTTAATAGCGCAACAACAACAACAACAGCAAGGAGATGCCGTTACGACACCACTAGCAAGCGTACAAGAAGAAAAAGAAGAAGCTGAATGGCCACAAGGCGAAGAGCAAGACACACAGGAAGAGAACGGTATATTTAATCTTTGTTTCAAATTATTTAATTTCATAGATTTTTTACTTTACATATACATATAGCAGAGTAGTCAGTGAAAATCAAGTGATAAGACACTCCGTTCTCCATTTTCCACCGAATTTTCGAGACATTATGCGTTGAGATTCGACAAGTTTTCTACTCGACTCGTTTGCGACTTGACAAGTTTGCTAAGAACCAGAGCGAGAAAATGAAAATACTTTATTCCCCGGTGTAGGATTGAACAAACTACGCTGGCGTTTACAATCTCTTGTTTCACATGAATTATATTTTTTATATTAATATCTGGTTAAAGGAGCCAGAGAAGAAAATAATAACGAAATGAAACGAAAAGCAAGTGTCGCAACAGAAGATATCGGGGAAAATCAAGAAGGAGATGTATTGGAATCAGCACCTGTTATATCAATGGTCACTAACCACACAAACGGAACTTTGAACTTGTGGCAGCTAACGTTTGACGATAAGTCCAAGTTTTCACAGGTATTACTAATATTTAATAATTTTATTGTTAATGCATATTCTCATTGTTTTTAAAAATATTCAGTACTAGATTTTGCTTGCAGTATTGCTCGCGTGGTTAAAAGCGCGTTCTTTTTGACATATGTTAGTAGCCCGATGTAAATGATTGCAAGTAAATTTTAACTATAATGTAGATGTAATTAACATAATATAACTTATATAACTGTAATGTAATATAACCCATAGCTTTCCTCTATAAATAAAGACAATGAAGAATTGCGCAAACTATACACAATATTAGTATAGAAGATAATAGAAAAAATATTATAATTCCTGTTTAATAGGTTCTATCAATTGGACATGCCTCCAGAGCTTCTGGCCATCGGTTTAGGGTCAATGACATCACATGCCATCCAGTATTACCGCTACTACTTACAACAAGTCATCATAACATATCAGGTATATCAAGATTATACAACATAATAAAATTGTAATCTATAAATCAAATCTAACCTAGCAAAAAAAAAACTATACACAGATAATGAAAGAGAACCCGGGCACGACATGGCGGCAGGCGGTCTGTGCTCTGAGCTAATAATGTGGCGCGTAGAGTGTGTGGGACCGTTAGGCAAGTCGGGCGGAGTGTCGGAGCTGGCGAGGGTCAACTCACCGCACCTCTCCGCTTTTAGTAATGTCGCGTGGTTGCCTACTTTGTTGCCGAGGTATGTTGTGTTTTAGTTAAGTATTTGGGAGGTATAGTATGGTTGATGAGTTGTGACCATACAGAAGTTAGATGCAGATTTGATTTTAGGAGTTTTTTTTATTTATTTTGACTTTATTATTAAATTCCAAACGTGGCTTACCTGATTATTATAACTTACTAGAGTTAAGTATATATACTTTTTTCTACTTACTCAATAGTTAGTATACTAAAGAAATATAAACATTTGAGGTAATTTTTATGTTACAGCACAACTTTGGGGAATTTATCTAACTCTCCTTCGGCTTGCTTTGTGGCCAGCGACGGTGAAAGTTTGCGGTTATTCCAAGCCGTTATCGATGCAAGAACTTTGTTAGCAGAAATCGCAACTTCAGAGAGACGACACAAGGATGTTTTGGTATTAATTATAATAATATTATTTTATTACAAAAAAATGGCAGTTTAACATTGTGTCATACAATTTCTCTCAAACAAATCTATATCTCAAGTCGTATAGCACTGAAATCAATTTAGTTTCCAAATAATAATATAAATTTTTTACTACTTTCCCAGCATCATGACACAATGTCAATGTCATCCGACTCCACAATAGAGGAGGGCGGGGTCCCCCTCCACGACCGCATCAAGATCGTCTCCCAGCAGTCCACAGCACGTCCCGGCGCTATTATACAGCTGCACGCGATAGCGGACGCGACCCACGATTGGCATAACACGCAGCTGTTGCACGTGTTCCAGGAACAGCTTATTACTGGTATTTTGTTTTTTATATATATTATTAATTATAATAAGAATAGAGAAGACTTTTTATTTATCTTGGAAGCTTAGTAAAGAAAATAGAATTTGTAAAATATGTTCGTTTTCCAGATCTTGTTATTTTTCTTGTTATTATAGAAAAGACGGAGAATGAACAGGCTAACGTATCATATTCCTTCTAACAGACCTGAAATGAGTTGTGTTAAAACAAAAAAAGTAGCTCATAAATATCATTTTTGCATGATATATATTTTTGGTATTTTATTTTAGGTGAACGAACTTCAAGTGATACAGAAAGTTCAGACTCTGGCGTTGAAGGTTCAGATATTAACACTTTAACTGAAGCTGGTTTAGAAGCAATTGTGGATTTGAGGAAAGCTGCAATATTCAATGAACCCTTCTACATCGTCGTGTTAGAAAGAACTGATGGAGGCTCTACCGTACATATGTGGAGGCTCACTGTTTCGTCCCAAGCTGATCCATCAGGTACTTATTTATATAGAAGTTTCTTGTAAAAATTCCTTATGGATGTTCTTCCATGAATCTTACTACTAAGAGTGTTTCCAATAAATGGTTACAGTATGTTTAGTAGAGATATACATGAAATATCTCATTCATTTCTTAGTATACCTGAAAAATAAATATAATTTTATTTGTACATCTTAACAATAATAATTTCAGATGACTTAACAAACAGCATGATGTATGTGCCCGACAGTGCCTTGGTACAGGAAGACGAAGGTGAATCTCGTAAGAATTCAGTTTCTATGGACGCAGATAGGCCTGCCGCTCCGCCTGCTCACTCACATTTATCTATTTCTACTAAAAAGGTAATTTAAAATGTTGTATGTACAAGTATTTAAAATAGACGCTATTTAACAACATTCATAGTTAAGCATCTGAGAATTTTTCCAATTGATTCTTGCTTCATGAAAAAAATACTTAGTTACTTATGTCTCGGAAAAGCGTGTCTGAAGTGCGAGTTTAGATCACGGAGTGATGTACATAATAGTACATTACGATATTTGTCATTTAGGTAGTCTGTTATTCTGCGTTGTCAAGTTAGCTCTTAGAGCTGTGTTAAATGCAGTACAAATTTCATTTTCTTTAATCAGATTAAATATACCCATTCCTATGCGCGCTGCATTATTACAGTAATCATTACTCTTAAAACGTTGTATGATCAGAAGGTGAAGAATAATTTGAAGCAGTACCTATCATTAGATTTTCAACTTCACTCTACAAAATTATGAATATATAAATGGGGTAAAAATGAAAAAGAAAAAATGTCAAGTATAGTTATTTTAGAATAATAACTTGTCTTAAAGAGGAACATAGTGCCGTAGCACTAGGTTCCCTTTGCCTACCCAGCTCTGGTCGGAATACATCGTGACGCTAAGAAAGCTTGTACACATTATATACCTATTATTAATCAAGAACGATATATCAAACAATTATACTTTATATATCAATTGAATTTCTATAGGTATGTGAATGCCCACTGTCGCTACCGGATGGAGTCGACGTGATCCATGCTACGCCTGCGGCGGGACATCTCAGTTCCGCTTCCATATATCCGGCTTGCTTAGCGCCGTACATACTAGCCACAGCGTGTTCTGATAGTACTTTAAGGTAACAAACGTTCTACTTAAATAGTTTATTAGCTACACGCTGTATCCCGTAGCGGGGATAGAGGGAATCTAGTGTTAAAACATTTGTTTGCCCGTTTTCCGGAAGTCTAGGCCACTCTTTGTATTGTCACCAAAGCAGAGAAATGAAAATAATTCATTCTCTGGAGTGGGAATCTAAATCACAATCGTCGCAAAATATATAATTATATTTGTCCAAATATATAATATAACTTAAATATTAATGTTGTTATTGTTTGCTTAGATTTTGGAAGTGCAATGTTACTAAAAGAGACGATGACGAATTTGAGTATACATGGAAAGAATGGGAAATGATGAACAAAGATCAAGAATCTACTATAGACATTCCAGGTAATACAGAATTTTAAAAAATCTACATTATTTTTAAAATATTTCTTAAACATTTCTTCAATTCAGTGTTATAGCGTGTACATATAGCATGTGCTTAAATTACCAAAAAAGTAGCAAGAACTTTTTACATGTGAAACTGTTATTTTCATCAATGTTAAATAGATAACAGATTTTATATCAAGTATTTGTAAAAGCTTATTTGAAAAAAAATAATTTAGAAAACTGAATTTAGAATTGCCTTTCTAGCCGATTGTAGCTTCATTCATTAATTTTGAATAAATAATATTTAAAACTATATACGTAACTAGAACAAAGTCACGTCGTTCCAAGGCAATGGTAACTTTATATTCATTCGATAATTTAAAAGTGTTCGCAAAAGTAATTTTGAATGAGAAACGTTACTTATTGCCCATCAGGTCAACCCCTCCACATAAGCGCAGCGTACTCCGGCCGCATAGCGTGCGCATACAAGTGCGGGCGCTCGTTCACGCGCACGAAGGCGATGGGAGGGTCGGGTGCGAGTGTGGGGGGCGCGGGGGACGCGCGCTTCGTCAACCTGTGCGTTTGCGTGTACGAGTGTGAGAGCACCGGCGGCGCTGAGTGGCTGCTCGAGGATACCATACCGCTGCGCAACGTCAGCCTGCCCCGCGTGGGCCTCTGCACTGACACGCAGATTGACCTGTCCTATTTGCATGATACGTCATTCATGCAGAAGAAGCAGAGGCTCACTCAGGTTATTTATTTTTTTGTTATAACACGGTAGATTAAGATAACTTAGTGGGAAGATACTGTTCTCCAATTTTCAACGTAATTCGACAGTCCGCGTTGAGTGGAGCAATTTAGAGCCGCGCTTTATCTAAAGGGATAAGGAATGAAGAAATATAAAAGTAAGTTCAAGCATATTTCCACATAGCAGGGTAGGCAAAGAACTTATTTTAAAGACCCTCCAATCTTCTATTGCAGAAACATTGTGTGTTGAGTGGAGGAATTTATAATTTCCCCGGGTGGAAATCGAACCCACAAAAGTCGCGTTGATATTCAAACTTTATTCTGCCTCGACGGCCTCAAGTAGAAACACTGATAAATAATATAAATATTTATAATACAAATCATATTTATTAGGTATTACAAACGCTTTCCTCGGACGAGAGTCGTAACAATAGAAACGGTGAAACCGATACAGGCAAGTCAGCGGGTCTTCTTGCAGTACCGTCGTTCAGTACCCTCCAGTCGTTACGCAGAAGCATCATGGAAAACGGCAATACTTGTCCGTTAACCCAAAAACATTTAGTGCAATTAGATTGGGTGTCTAAAGAAGATGGATCTCATATACTTACAGTGGCTGTTGGGTCACGTGTGTTGCTTTTTACACCGGTGTCTAGTGATTTGGCGCAGGCTAATTTGAAGGTGAGGTTTTTATCATATCATAAGTTTATAACATAATATATTTTAGATTGATCTGGTTTAGAAAGTTAACATATTAGTAGAAAAATCACTGTTAGTTTAGATCCCAAAAATTCAAATATTATATTTTAATGAAGTGGTGGAATTTTTGAGGAAGTATGTTTAGTATAGATGGAAGCTACGAAATCGATATAAAAAAGCGGTAGCAAAGTTCGGATGTACGCGGTTAGAGCAGTGAAACGTAGATATTACGGAATAACAATGAAAGAAATATGAAGAGTCAAATAATTTACATTCTATTATTTCTTTGTAGGCAATGAAAGAATCAATAAACAACAACCGACCAATACTACGAAAAGCATCTTCTCTGGCAGCACCGTTATTCGTAGAGGAAATTAGATGGATGCAACTCAGAAGGATTCAATTAAAGACAGCAGATGGTTTACCGCCTTTGCCCATGCAAATATCGTGGGTTCGAGATGGTATATTAGTTGTGGGCATGGACTCCGAAATGCACGTGTACTCTCAATGGAAGCCCGAAACTCCGCAGATTGCATCTGGACATGCTAGTACTCAAGTAAGAATGAAAATATTTAATCATTTGTATGACACTTTCTTAATTATACTTTCGTTTTTGGTAGGTTATCGATTTTTTTTATTGTGTGTAATATTTGGAATGAGATACGAACGTATTTAAAATCATATCAGATTATGAAATAGTATAAAATGACTTTCGTATTATTTAAATATCAAAATCAGCTTCACGCTGTATCCCTCATACAGCAGGGTAGGCAGAGGGAATCTAGTGTTATGACACTCCATTTCCCACTTTCTGCCGAATTCTGGAGGCATTGCGTGTTGAATGGCGGAACTCAATGCCGCCCTTTGCCTCGACACCAGACCGAAGAAATTATAGACTGTAATAAATAGATTGACTATAATTATAATAGCATGAAAAATATAATAGCATGATTTTTATAATAAGGAACTAGAAGAGGGCAGTGAATCGCGAGCTCTTCGTGACTCAGATTTAAGAATATCTGCACCACATTTACAACGCGTCTCTTCTATTAACCTGCAACTGTTAGAACGTGATGCTAGAAGAAGAAATAAAACACAACCGGATCAACCGCAAGTAAATTATTTTATATTTTTTTTTTAGCCTCACGCAATATACTACTTATAACAGAGTAGGGAGGATCCAGGGATAAAGTGTTCACCTTCAATTCCGCTCAATTTTTGATGGGAAAATTGAGCGGCATGAGTTGACGGAAGTCAATGCCATGCTTAGTCTTACTCTCAGACCCAAGGAATTAAAATAATTAAGTCCTGAAATGCGCATATTGAGATGAATCATTTTATATTTATTTATTTTTTCAGCCTCTACTAGATTACATGCCGGACTATGGTTTGTTCGAAGCGTCACAAATGGCCTGCCCTGTGTTGCCACAATATCATCCTAAACAGCTGATGGAGCTTCTAAACAGCGGCAAAATTAGATGGGTCAAGGCTATATTGGCTCATTTAGTAAGGTAACTAATATTTATCAAGAAATAGAAAGAGTAGGTTATTAACATGGAGGTTATTTTTTGGTTACACTATATTTTGCAAATGTTACAATTCATTATAATTTTGCTAAAAATATATTTAAAATATTGTTTTATTTTAGCTTCCATTTTATTTTATGTTAAGATACTCCGTTTTCCACTCTCTGCCGAACTTCCGAAAGATTGCGTGTTTAGTGGCGGAATTCAACATCGCATTTTGTCTACTACAGAGGAGAAATAAAAATAAATACTATTCATTTAATAGATAAATACAATAATAATACATTTATTTAATAGAGGTTGTGTTATATTCGTTTTAGACGATTTTAATATTATTATTGTGTATGTTTATCAGATGTATAGGAGGGAGCTACACTAGTCGTAGTTCTCAAGGCGATGAAGACAGTTTGTCACGACAGGTATGAAATGCTTAAACTATGATCATTGCATTAGCAAAACATGTAAATTGGCTTATTTGCATTTGTACAATATGAAATGTGAAAAGAAAAACCGTTTAATGCTTTTCATTCGTCAAAATGAAAATGATAATATATATAAGTAAGCTTTCAAACTTATTAATAAAGAACTTGCAATTACATATAATAATAAAAAATGAACCAGACAACTATTTTAATAATAAAATTATTGCTACGACAAATTTGATAAAATAAATGTCAAATAATTAGTAAAAAAATAGTACTTTAAGTGTTTGAAAATTACCAACTCATAAACACTTATTCACGCAATTGGCACCTTTGACACCATTGCAGCATTATAAACATTTGCATATTCAATTCATTCCTAGCTTTAGTAATAATCGTCACGAATGTCCTTCAAGGATAGCTTACACGGTAATAAAACCAAGAACGTTATATATCCGTTACTGGTTAAGCTTATGTAAACAACTAGCAACCGCAGTACTATAACTGACAGCTTTAGCTACAATACAACTAAGGTACTTGATAGTATTTAATATTTAACTTTATCAATTTACTGTACTAGAAAAAATATTAATAATTAAATCAAGTTAAACTTTTGTTATATAAAAGAATTAACAAAATTTATATATCTTCCAAATTACATTATATTGTACACATATGTATATAAAAGTTAAATAAATATCTGAATGTCGTAATGGTTGTTGTCAAGTACCTAACACGTTGTACAATGCGAGTGTAGGCGGGCATGTCGGTGTACGTGTGTGTGTTGCAGCGCGGGTGGTCGCGCTCGCGCACGCTGTCCGTGTCGTTCGCCGCGGGCGCCGCGTCGCCACTAGATGGCGTTGCACAGGTACGCTTTACACATGAATACACTGTTTTGGCTTTGTTTTTGGACGTTGTTGTGTTAAATGAGATTCCATTGTGTTTTATAACTTATGGATAATTAATGCAAGTATATATTTATGTTTGTCATTGGTGCTTATAATTCTTGTTTATAGTCTTAATTTAAACTATATTTTTTGGTATTTTCAGATTCATTTAGCATAACAGCGTCCAATATATGAATGTAATGTTGATGCGCAAGCAACTTAACTCACCAGATTATTTATTTATTAACGATTTCAGGCATAGTAGAAAAAAGAAATATTTAAATAATTAAAAATTTTTGTTCGCAAAATTATTAATTGTAGATTGTTTACACTGTTTTTGCACAAAATATAATATATCTATAAAAATATATCTATTGAAGTATCACAATTAACTTAAACAATTTCATTTCTATTACATTTTGATTGTAAATTGTGTATTAATTATTATTAGCTTATATATATCTCACACTAAATATGTAGATAACAGAAGACATTCAACTGGACTATGCAGAACTGACATCTGTTCCACCATTACCGCTTTGGACGCTACTCGTCGCAGATAAGGAATCGGCACATCATCCGTCCACTATACAAGAAGCTAAGGTAAAAAGTAAATTTTTTTGGAGTAAATACCGCTAAAATATTCATACAAGCGCCTTAAAATCTTTGTTTCAATATTATCATATACATTCCGAGTTCAGTACTGTAAGATCTTTATTGTTCAATTTTATTGCACATTTTTATCTTTGAGAACAAATTATATTAGCGATTTTATTCTCAATCTTCTAACCAATTTAATTTACGTATTATTTATATTTTAGGATTACAATGATCTGTTTGAAGGAACTATGGAAGTAGAAGACGATTTAGATGCTCTTTTGTTAGGTGAAGAAGAAGGTATCGACCGTAGACCGTCAATGCCAGAGCGACAACCCCTATCACATTTCGGACCTAGACAAGGCAAGACAAATGCAATACATTTGTTTTTATTAATCATCATCATCATCATCATCATCTGGTATTTGTAAGGAACATACGTATCTACTACGTAATTAGCAGAACTCGAGCCGGGCTTGAGTATTTTTTTTATAACATCGCTAAATAGTAAGACAGTCGAAAAACCACAACTAATATTATTTCATCTTCCCTCAGGACGTATTCTCTCAAGACTATTAACGCACACGCATTTACCGGGCCTCAGTTCGTTAGACCAGATGCACTTGCTGGCTCTCGCGGATACAGTGTCCACTTGTGACGCAGATTTCGCGGAGAGATTTGCCAATAACGCTAAAGTGGATGTCACTCAAGGTGCCGGACAGGAGGTTATGCCTGGTAAATATTTTATAAGTAATCTTTTTAAGGGATTGTGTGCATATGTGTTAGATTGCAAATCAAAATCAATCAGCTTTACGCTTAATTCCGCGATAGCAGGGTAGGCAGAGAGAACCTAGTGTGATAAGCGGAAGATACTCCGTTCCTCACTTTTCGCCGAATTCTGGGCGATTGCATGTTGCGTGGCAGGCCTCAACGCCGAGCTTTGCCTCGACACCAGAGCAAAGAAATAGAAATATTATTTTAAATAAATATTTCATTTCCTCGGGTGGGGATCGAACCAACAACCAATCACGTTTACATTCACACTTTATGCCCTTGCGTCATGAATAACCTAATTAAAATTGACAATGTGTAAACAATGTATCCGTAGACATGGACTGTAATATTCCTTGCTTTAAAAGTATAATATCCAATTTAAATAAGAAGACAACAATAAAAACCGAGTTCCGTGACACACAGTGACTAAAAAAATCGGACCAAAAATGAGTAATGGCTGTCTTACAACAAGATACCTTCTGCTTATCACACAGACATACAAACATCAGAACAGGAGAAACTAAATAAAAGCTTGTATAAAAATTAACACAAAAAGTATAATATGTATATTTTTTTACAGATTCGTTAGATGACTGCGGCCTAAGATTCCTATTAGCGATGAAGCACTATGGTTACCTACTCCGTTGCTTGCCCATCGCTCAAAGAGCAACCTTGCAACGGACTGGGGTAGGCACATGCAACCTTGTATGGGCTTTCCATTCGGAAACCCATGAGCAACTGCTGGCACTTATACCTGGTTACGCAAAGGGACAACCGAAGTGGACAACCATGAGGGAATTAGGTATTTATTTTTTTAGTCACGTAGTAATAGAGAGAGAACCAATAGTACCTATAAACTATGAGCGCCTACGAACATATTTGAAGCAAATAATATTGTTCACACTAAAATATACTAGATTCGTAGATGCTTGTATTCGTAGATTAAAACCATTCTAAGTGTCTGGAAATGGACAATGTCATTTGTAATATTATTCCCAAGAAATCGTTATGCTATTTTTCGCAGACTAACTTATTCAAACAAATTGAGGATTGTCTTAAACATACATTTGCAGCGTCTCTTGTTTGTGAATGAAGGTATCAATAGCCTGAAGCTAAAAAATAATAATTATTCAAGGTGTGGGATGGTGGGTGCGAGGAGATCTTCTCCGCATTTGTATCGAGCGACTCGCGCGCGCCTCGTACATGGCGAAACAGGACCCGATGGACGCAGCTTTGTATTACCTCGCTATGAAGAAAAAGACTTTGCTGTGGGGATTATTCAGATCCAACAGAGATGACAAAATGACTGCGGTATTATTATTTTAATATTAACTAAAATTGACGCTAGAGTAGTGACTCATTATGAAAATTTATATTAATGTTGTAAATCTCAAGATCTTATTTGGTTCGATTTAAGCAATTCTTTTTTGAATTGGACAATCCATTTATCTTAGAAGTCAGGCTATATTACTTAATACCAGAGTTATTTCACATACAAGTCTTCATTGTTTAGTATATTTCGCCATGCGGGTGAAGCAGCAGTTAGAAGCTGCTATTCCAATAAAACCTTACTGTAGGATTCATACTATTTTGTACTTTTTAATATACGGAATATCCTGTAAATATTTATATTTAGTGACTTTACTATTTATCGTTCGAAAAGTATTATATTAACTATCCAACTTAAGCCCATAATTATTTCTTTTTTTAGTTTTTCGCAAATGATTTCACTGAAGACAGATGGCGTAAAGCAGCTTTGAAAAATGCATTTGTACTCTTAGGAAAGCAACGATTTGAACACGCAGCTGCCTTCTTCTTATTGGGTGGTGCCTTGAAAGATGCATTGGAGGTAATAACTATTAGCGTACTACATAAAGTAAGTTTTAAAAGGTACATTTGCTAAAACAATCTCGGCCTGTCTAGAATTTACTTCGAAGACAGTAGTGGTAGTATAATTCGGAATTTGGTTAGGTAGGATAAGGAGCTGAAGATAAGGGTTAATGCACAACTAAATGGGCCACAAGTCCTAGGCACCCTCCCACCTAGACTCCTAGTTCCTCATCCTGCAATGATACTGTTCCTCACATATGGGGACACTGTGGAATGCTGAATTCTATCTTTTCGTATAAAATACTTAAAACTTTTAAGGTACTCATAACAAGATTGGGAGATTTACAATTAGCAATGGTAGTGGCGCGCCTGTACGAGTCTGACAGTGCTTTACCAAGTAGTCTAAAGAAATTACTTATGGATGAAATACTTGGGTTTGTACATTAAATTTTATTTACTACCAAGATAAAAATATTTTTAACAATTTTTATCGATTTGTAGAGTTCTTAAAGTTAATTAATTATACATTATTTAAAGATGTCTTGGCGCAGTGCCGGAATGTCTAATTCACTTTCTAACAAGATAGCGACTTGAAAAATTCGGCGGTGCGTTGGTAACGCAGTATTAAATACTCTAGGTGCTCTTTGTGTAAACATAGTAGTAGAGTAGTATGCGGGAAACATAGTAAAATAATAAAAATATATCGTTAATAATTATGTTTCAAAATTAACTAATGTTAAGATAATATCTGTGTTATAAATAATATCTTTCCATACAGTGGTGAAACAGAAGATGAAGAGATGGACCTGGAACACGCACACCCTGATCCATTCGTTCGTTCAATGGCCTTATGGGAATTAAAACGTTATGGTGACGCTTTAGACACGCTATTAAGCCCGGCGGGGAGGTTGCACGTAGCGCGGGATAACGAACCCATGCCCAGCGTGTTTAACTTCTATGTGTATCTTAGGACGCATCCGAGGCTTAAACGACATAATATGCCTAGTCAGGTTAGCGTGTATAGAATATATTTTATGTACGGAATAAATATACTGTATAATTTAATAGATATTTTAAATTTGTTAATTATTAATGTTAAAATTATTCTACATAATATTGTTAAATTCAAGACAATTTGAATAATTCATAAAAGCTTGACGCTCGGTGGTTAAAGTTTTAATTTAATAATTATATTTTTTCTAGGGCGGCACATTAGCCCTTCTCCAACAGGAAGCGGAGGAAGGCATAACACGTCTGGAAAGACGGCTTTATTTCCAAACAGCGCACGGCCACTTCAAGGCCGGCTGTCCGGCACTGGCGCTGGAAGTGCTGTCTAAGCTGCCGGCGCGGGTCCGCGAAGAGCGTCCCCGACACGTGCCCGTGGCTGCACCCTCTATTGACGATGCGGTCATACACACGGGGCAGCTCACTGAGAATGTTGCTAAAAGTAGGTATATGGTAAAAGTTGATTTTGAAATTGTAATAAAAACGCTGTTATATAAAAAACACTTATATTATTTATATACAGGGTGGAATTGTCAGCGCCACTTTAAATTAAACCACAGCTTTAACGACTCTATAAAAGCCTAATATAATTCGGAAAAAAAATAATTCTCAAAAATGAAAAAGTTTTTTTTTCAAACAAAATAAATAATAAAATTAACGTTTTAAAATAAAACGCCATTTGTAAAGTATAACATAGGCACGCACACACTTACCTGTCAAAGCGGCAACGTCGCATACGTATGTGTGCGTGACACGAAATACAGGTATGGAAAAAAATCGTGAAATGAAAAAAAAATCCTACGTCCAAACCGTTGAGGTATCTTGATTAATTTTTTTAATTCTGGGTTTGAAATATTTTACCCTATATGCAGTTTCAGTAAAAGAAGCGCTGCCTCTTCCACCCTGTATATAAAAAATAGATTTACGTTCTATTGCTAAAAAAATTATCGCAATAGGAGGGCAGGCAAAGGGATCTTAATTGTTATGGCGTTCTATTCTCTACTTTCACCTAATTTTCAAAAAATTTTCAAGCTATAACTACCAGGGAACTATAAAATAATTTATAAAATGTAGACCTATTACTGAGACTCCGGCGTTAGTCCGTCCGTCTGTCTGTCTGTTCGCCTATCACTAAGCTATATCTCATGGACTGTTGTTGACAATAAAATTTTTTACAGATGATGTATATCTGTTGCTCGCTTTAGTGACAAGTACTAAGAAGCAGACTAACATAAATATTTAAGTGGCTGGTTTATAGATAATGGTACACAGCTATACGTGTGCGGGTCCGACTCTCACTTAGCCGGTTTATTTATAAATAATCATTATTACATTAACAGAAGAGGAGGAGAAAACGGATTGGGGAGCGCTTGCTGAGATGGACTGGGGTGCGCCGGTCACTTCCAACAAAGCAGATGAGCTTGTTCTCAACTGGGACGATGATGAGGAAGAAAAGTAAGTATCTTCATTTATGTTTTATTAACTAGTAGCAAGCTGCAAGGAAAATTACGAATATAATTATTTTTGTTTATCCTGACAGGTAATTGTGCAAGAAATAGCACTGCATTTTTCTTTAATGTCGATCTTGTTAGTCAAAGCGTGACATTGATATTTTACAAATTATAATGTAAAATTAATAATTTTTGCAAAATCAAAATTGTTTCTTTCTATTTTACATCATAAAATAATATGAAGAAAGATTTGGATTGGGGAAAAAAAGAGACTTCCCTTTCTTCTTTGTGTGATATCACACATTAGGCAATTTTACACCTAGAATATTCGGAAACATGCACACTACCATTCTTCGTTGATCCTCCTATGACCTTAATGTGTGACGTAATTTATAGATGGCCCCTAATAGAAATACACAGTAGGAGAAAATAAAATACTTATTATACATATAATATTTATCTAGGTCAGAGGTATCTGGAACATCTACACCGCCGCTAGAAATGAAAATGGACAAACCCGAGGAAACGGTAAATGAAACAGTGGAAAATGAGAAAGATGATACTCCCACAGTGGACATAATGGCGCAACAATTGAAGTTTGTAGCGTGTCTCAAAATATTAATGGAGGAGCTTAGCACGCTGGCGACTGGTTTTGAAGTTGATGGTAAGTTTCTTTCGTTTTGTCCGACTGCGACATGCAAAGGAGGGGCTCAATTCCTATGATAATAGCTCCTACATTGATATAATAAGATTGCAAAATTGCTTAATTTATAATCCTTGTTACTTCGAAAAAACATGCCAAAAACAAGCCTAATGCTAGTGTAGAATTTTGTCAAATGTAATATATATAGACAAAAAATCATATTTTTTCTTTAAAAGAATAAAAGCTGGAGCCATTCCTCAGCCAATGTCAGAAACCCAATTTAAATGGATGACGTGTGTATGTAGATTGTAAAACTATCAATGAACAATATAGTAATTCACTATTATTTTAGACAAAATTATAAATAGTATGTTTGTTTGTAATTATATGTGTATAAAAATTATGTACAATACATCGCTTTTATCAAATCTGTTCAATATGCAATAACATTAAATATAGTTCCCAGTCTGCCAAAAATTGATTATAAATGTTGTTCTTTATTCATGGTATTTATATATTAGAAATATTTTTTAGGAGGCCATCTTCGTTACCAACTGTATATTTGGCTAGAACGTGAAGTAGAAGCTTTACGCCGACTTTGTGGATATGTATCCGCGGCTGGGTCTGCATCTGGAGGTGAATTAATATGTGCCGATGGAGACCCACCACCTTTGCCCGAGAAACCCACTTTGCACCAACTATTAATTAGAGAGAAAGCAGACTTCGAAGCTAAAGTCCAAAGAGCTGTACGCAGAAAGAAATGGTTGAAAGGTGTTTATTATTTACGAACTACTATGTATTTATTTTGTACAAATTTTTACACATTGTTTACACGTGGTTTGGTTCCTGTGGTGAAGTGAAAAAAAAAATTTTTTATTTGAATATCCTGTGTTTTAAAGTGCTTAAACCACTATTTTAATTAACTTTATTAACTATACGTATTTATAAATATAATCAATATTAAAACATAAACATTAATTGTAGCAAACGAAACACTTCTACGCACTTTATTATCATACTGTTCACTGCACGGCGCCGGCGGGGGTGGTCTGGCCTCAGTGCGGATGGAATTAGTACTACTTCTACAAGAACTAGGACAGGATAAACAACATCAACAATTATTATCGCCTCTGCCCTTCCCTACAACCCTGCCTTTGTTGGCGGCCGCTGTGGCTACTAATAATACTGTTGTTGCTGATCCTGTGAGACATTTACAGGTATGTTGATAAAGTGCCTTCACTGGCCACATAAACTTTTTTAACATTACTCAGTTTCCTACATTTACGGCGTATAGTATTCAGAGGCAACCTAGTGTTAAGACACCCCATTTCCTTCTTACCGGTCAATTGCTTGTTAAATAGGGGTATGATCTTATTGTGTAAAGCTTTTTCATTACGTGTTGTAAAACGTGTAATATTCTAATTTTAGTAATTGTTTTTATTGTCTGGAAACGTAATACACTCATACCTAATATTATGTAGATTATCTTTCTATAGAGAAAAATACTACTAATTTGCTACCTAGTTTGCTAACATATCTAATTAAAAAATACAATTAATGTACTTAATGTATATTAAACTACACATAATTTTTCTCAGGCGGTAGCTCACGATATGCTCGGAACAATAGGAGAATTAGGTATCCCAGGGGGTTCAGCAACACGTATACTGCATACTCTTAGAGAATTGGCAGTGGCATTATCTGCATGTATATATCAGAGTCTTTGTGATTCTGATACCTTCAGCTTGAAACACGCAGCACATCATGAAAGGTAAATATGTATTTATAAATGACTTAATCATTAATGATAATGCGGTATAATCGCAACAGATGTGGGTTCGATTTCATTCAGGAGAATGTTTTTTTTGTTTGTCTTGTTATCAGAGCGACAAAAAAAAAAATATTTCCGTCACTCAACACGCAATGTCGCTAAAATTTGGCGATGGTTGGGGGACAGAGTATCTTAACAAAAAATTCCCTTTCTATCCTGCCATATGGAATACAACGTAAAACTAATAATTATTATTGATAATTTATGCTTGACTTATTATTTATTTTGCAACATTTTTAAATTTTAGCATTATTGCTGAGACATCCGGTACCAACAACCTATTAATAAGACCCAGAAGGTATTCAACCGAAGAATTGGCAGTCACAACATTACCTAATAAATGGCCAGGTATTATTGCTATGATTTTTTTAACTTCATCGTAATTCCTTAGATGGTAAAGTCATAAAAATAATTACTAAACGTGCATTTCTCAGGTGTATCCGCATTACGAGCACTCGCTCTCAGAGCAGCTGAAGAAGAAGATGCTCCACGCCTCCCAGTCCTCCTTGCTGAAGCATTTTGTGCAGTATATTTAGCGTTATTGGGATGGGCACTGGCAGCACGTGACGCACATTTATTATACCGTTTAGCTGCCCATACTACGGATACTAAGGCACATCCTAAGTTGTTCGGTGGTGGCGTTAGAAGATTGTTGACTACTGCACCAGCCCCACCTCAGGTAACTTTTTATATAATATTATTCAAGCAGAGGCGTTCTAGCGTTATATTTAGCATCTACTGTATCAGTTAAATAAAGTATGTAATGTAATAGTGTTTTTTATTTCGTTTTAATAATTTTCATAACGATTCTTACAAATACCTACTTATGTATAGATTGTTCATTTAAATGTATCTTTTGTATTAATTATCAAGTATAAAAATTCCAGCCGAAACTAGTCGAGCGTACAGAGGGCACGTCAGTATGGTCGTCGCTACGTGAGAAGCGAGCGTTACTTCACATGCGTCTACTCGGCCTCGGTCCCACTGCACCACACAAAAACATACAAGAGGGCAGGCCTACTTATAGGGAACAATTTGTGCCGCCTTCGTGCAGTATATTGACGTTTTTACTTACGAAGGTGAGTATTTTAATAAAAGAAACGCACAGGCAATATTCACAATTTTTGATTTGACAAAATAAAGAAATTAACATTAAAAGCTTAATTATATTAATCACTTTTTATATAAGTAGTCGCCATTTAAAAAATAGTAAATAATTTTTGTTATAAACAAAACTTATAACAAAATAAAATAGAGGAGGAAGTGAGGCCAGCCATGGCGCAGGGGCACAAAGTGTGACTGTGTGTAAACGCTATAGGTTGTGGGTAGATCCCCAGTCGAGGTAAAACATTGATTTAAATTTGTAATTCCATTTCTTGTCTCTGGTTTATAGGCAAAGCGCGGCGTTGAGTTCCGCCACTCAACACGAAATGCCCTCAGAATACGGCAGAAAGTGGACAACGGAGTATCTTAACACTAGGTTCCCTCTGCCTACCCTGCTTTGTGCAGGATACAGCGTGATGCAGATTTTTTATTTTTATAACAAATTATAGCCCACTCCCGAACAAGACCCTGAGAGCAATGATTACGACTCAGCGGAGTCCGGCGCCGAGGATGCCGACGAGAGCGGCAGCGAGCCAGAGGACGACGACATCTTTGATACATCTGTTACTAAGTATGTTTATTTATTTGTATTAACCTTTTTGTCCAATAACCAGCCGTGGCGCAAAGGCACAAAATGAGACTGTAAAATCGATCGGATTCAATCCCCAATCAAAATCAAATGAAATATTTAAATTTATATTTTTATTTCTTCTCTCTGGTGTCCAGGCAAAGCGCGGCATTGAGTTCCGCCATTCAACACGATATGCGACTGCTAGGCACGCTGTACAGTGAAACTGATTTTATTTATTTACCATTTTGTCATTATTTAAAAGACTTCTTTGCTTAATTTCGATATTATTTCTTGCAAAATGTTTTAATTTATTATAAAAGTGTCTATAAACAAGGTTGTCGTGGTGCAATGGCACAACGTCTGATTGGGACGGGGCGGTTGTGGTTTGCGGTGGATTTCCGCTCGGAGATTGAATTATATAAGATAATGCGCGGCGTTGAGTTACGCCCGTCAATTCAAAAGATTTTGAAATTTGGAGAGCTGAGAAGCAGAACTATTCTGTTATGTGTAGCATTCAGAGTGAAGTTTAAAAAATATTAGATTAATACATGACATGAATATAAAAAAATAAAAAAAATTGCACGTAGTTGTTAGCGATTTTTAAATTAAACCTTAAGAACTATTTTCTTATTTCATTAATAATTCTTAATATTACGGCTTAGAACTGAAAAACGTCACAAGCATGCGAATACAGAGCATTGTGAGGCCGATTCGTACTCATGGTACGTGATGCGGGTCGCTGTACTGCGTCTCGCTCAAAGCAAGCTGCAGCATTTCTTGCAGAATTGCGGTATTGAAATGTCTGGTAAGTGTTTTTCGCTAATAATATTGTTGCTATTTAGTTTTTGGTTGTTGATCAAAATCTAAAATTCTTTATTCAATTAGGCCATTACAAGCACTTTTGAGTCAAGTGACAAACGACACACGAAGCTATCACCACAAAGTGGGTACTTCTTTTTTCTTATTTGCAGAAGAGATCAAATTCAGATCATACATTTTATGAGAGGTACAATAACTTTTAAAATAAATAATCTGCTTATTAAAAGATTCTTAACAGAAATCGTTTATGTGAAAATAGTCGTAAAAATAATGATATAATTAAGCAAAAATTCAAATTTAGTAATGGGTGTCGCCACCCCTGAGTTTTAGACTTCTTGGGGTTTGACCACCCTTTCTTGACATCTTTGATATTCGATTGGGAGATATTGTGCTTCTCCTCTACCATAACTGTCTTTAGCAGTCGTCGTAGGATCGTAGGAGCTCTTACTCTTACTCGGACACGTCTTTTGAGGTTATCCCAAATGTAGAGCATGTTTAACATTAAGTTCCCTCGTATAGATATAGTTCCCTCGATACTGGATACAGTGCGAGGCCAAAATCAATGATCTAAAAATCTATTTTTGTACCAATTTCTTAATTACTTTATCAAGAATTAGCAACGACAAGTCCAACGGTTCACGGGGCGCTGCGACGTATGGAGCAATGGCAACAACAACTTACAGAAACATTGGAATCGAGATCTCCACCACCTGATTACATCCCCGGATGTTTCCCAGAGCAACAGACTGCGGGACCACCTATTAATAAATATAGGTAATAAATGTCAAAACATAGTTAAAGATTTATTTAAGATATAGTATTACATGCATTTTTTAAAGTGGGTCAATAACTAATATAAGAATACAATATTTTTGCTTGATCGATAAGTAAAATAAAAATGCATTTAAGAATTTAACATCAAATTTCCTACGATCTTGATGAAAGCACTAGACACCTACTAGATGTTGCTCTGCGGTGATAACGTCAGTTGCTTTGTAAATACAAAATGGCGTGTGACTGAAAGTTGTGTTGATAAGATTGTCATATTATGTTATTTTAACAATTTTGTAGGTGCCTTTTGGAAAAACACAACACCCCTTTCAATACAGCGTTGTTTAGCACGGCACCAGCCCGTCGTTTATGGAATTTCTTAGTACGACAAGAACAAGTGCAGGTAATCTGAAGCATATTTTCAAATTTAAAATTAAATATTGTTTTATTTAAATAAAACAACGCACAATTTGAATTGATTAAATTAACTAAAAAAACACCTAATTCTTTCACAATTATTTTAGTTACATTCTTTCTAATAAAAATTAAAAATCAAATCAACTTTACGCTGTATACCGCAGACAGCAAGGTAGGCAGAGGTAACCCAGTGTTAAGACACTCCGTTCCCCACATTCCGCCGAATTCTGGAGGCATTGCGTGGTAAGTGGCGGAACTCGACGCCATACTTTCCCTCGTCACAAGAGTGAAGAAATGGAAATAAATATTTCATTTCCTCGAGTGGGGATCGAACCCACAATCGTCACATCACAGTCAAACCTTTGTACCACTGCATTACAACCGGCCTCGTTTTCTTTCTAATACCTTTCCTTGTTCAATAATTCACAGGAAGTATTCATAAGAGCAGTATTCTCCCGTCGTCGCACTCAATCCATATCGGCTGAAGCGCATGGCGTGGACGGGCGAGCTGGTGGTGTCCCTCAACGAGGACACGATGACGATCTGCATAGTCCTGTTAGGATTATACACAAAGAACAGGACTCTATCGCTGCTTTTTGTCTTAATAGAGTAAGTGAATTTGTTGTATATATCTTGTATAGTAGAATAAGGTTGATGCTGTAAGAGAGATACTTATATAATGTTGTTTTGTTAATATAGTGTTGTACTGCAGTATTTGACTTTAAACAAACAAAAATATCTATATAAACATGTAAAATGAATTTTAGAAAATAGTGTGAAAGTTTCAAAATTTTTAAATTGTATTTTAAATATGTGAAAAGGCAGCCACCTTGACAACAAACCTGCTAAGTGAGTGTGAGTGACAATAATGTTAAGCGTAAACTAAAAATAATGAACTACTAGGTAGGTGGAGGTCTTCTAGCCGTAGCAACGGCTCGTGAAGTGCAAGAGATGGATGTATCTCTTCTGCTGAAAGGCGGTGCATGTTGGGCGGAGGACGAGTGCGAGGTGGACTTACTTGCTCTGTCCGCTGATCCCGCCGCACTACCTGATACCGGGTTCTTGCTTATACAGCATCATGATAAGTGAGTGTTTCCTTTTTTCCTATATAAAAAAATACTTTTTTAGCTTTACACATATTACTATAGGGATTTTAAGAAAAAATAACATAGTTATAGTAGCGTGAAGCTGGAAATGAAACATGTCTGTTAAAATCTAATAAAGCAATAAATACATATTATTATAAGTACAGAGCTATTTGCATATATTAATTTGGACATCAAATTGTTTTAAATAATTATTACTTAACTCATTTTAAATAGGCAAAATGGGGGTTCGGTTCCCGGAACTGGCAACAGCTCCCCACTCAATCCGAACGCTCCCGTAGCTCCAGTGGGCATGGCCAGTCAGACCGGAAGGGGAGCTAGTGTGGTAAGAAACATTTATTTTAGCTTGTCACTAACAAAATGTTTTAGTAGTGCATTCGATTTAAAGAAAAAACTTATATACTAATTGTGACTATTTTTTAATCATCGTATTCAACTAATAAGCTAGTATAACATTATATATAATTAACTAATGTTTTTATTTATTTATTAACATACTAATACCTATGTCGTGTTTTTAATTTAAAACAAAAAGAAAGAGGTATATTTAAAAAAAGAAAAGTATAATAAAGTCTAAAAATCCACAGCACGAGCGAAGGGCAAGCCAATCAAAGCCAACTGGCCACGAAGCGTACGTTGTCACAGTACGTGCACGATGTATTAACTAACATGTCTTTCTGAATGAGCGAATGAATTTTCACGCTGACTGGAACACAAAAAGCGCATAATATGTATTGCGTGCTGTTTAAATTGATTTTATAATTTGTGCACGTAATTTGACTATAAATGTCATTTAGTTCACTTCACTCATTCACTCATTCAGTTAGCACCGGGCAGTTGAAATGGTGTGGGTTTTGTGTATGTTTATCAAGTGACGTCGCGTGCAGCCTAAGCGCTTCGCTTACATTTCTCTAATATCTTAACGTACTAAAACTTTGCTATACATTGTTTATAAATAGATATAAATATATATTCGTTCTATAGAAAATAGCTATTTGGAAATCTTCCGGTATTTCTAGGCAACGTAATTGAAATCTACATCTACGTAGGATTGTCTATTTTGTAAGGTATTAAATTGTGAGTATGAATGAATATACGCGAATGTAAGAGGCATGTGCGTAACCGAGTGTTGGCCGCAGGTGAAGGGCCTGCAGTTCCCGGGTTGCCACGACGCCAAATACTGTCGCCTGGTGCTGCATCGTTCGAAACTTCTCATGAAACCGGTCAGTGACAACCCCCATCCTGACACCCCCACCCCCTCAGGCCCTGCCCTTTCCCCCGTCCCTGTTCTTAATAGAACTTGCTGAAAAATATTTGTTTTATCTCCCTAGGTTCATTCCCTACAAACCTGTAGCGCTATACAATTGTTATGCATGACTATATCTTCATCAAAGACATATCAAAATATTGAATTCGCTTTCTTTATCATATATAATATTACAGTAATGCTTAATATTGACATCACTTCCGTGCTATCGCGCTTTCGCAGTAAAATATAAACAAATGTTCACAGCATATGGGTTCAATGCTTGACTGCTTTAGGCTATAATTTAATATTTTAAATTCAATATTTAATTTCAATATATTAAATAGAAATAATATTAAATTTGTGAAGTATAGACATGATTCAAAACAGCTTCTTTGAATATAATGAACTATTCCATTAATATTTATTATTTTATGTAAAATTAATATTATATGAAAAGTGTTGCGTAGCGCTACATGTTATGTAGAATATCAATATTTGACTTGCACATTCTGGTCCCTATTTAGTCCTTTACCCAATTCGCACCCGTTTTTTATAACTGAATGTTACATCCTCCGCAGTGTTTAATGGTCTTCATTCGATATTTTCTATTATGTTTTTTATTTGAAGATTTATATTTTATTTTTCATGAGCCAGTATCATTAGTTTCTTTACCTTTTTTGGTTTCGATAGTTGTTGTTTTATTTAATCATCTCATTGTAGAAATCCGGACTTTGTTCATAATTAGGAATAAATTAATTTTTATTTCAATTGTAAGTTTTTCTTGTATAGTATATGTATATAGTTGCAAAGCTTGCTGTTCATTGTTTATCATTGTATTGCTTTCCATGTGAAATGAAAATAATAATTTTCTGCTTATTTCTTTTTTTTTTTTATCATAATTATAAAATTCATGACGTTATTTTTTTGTTACTAATTTGACTTATTAAAATATAAAAAAAAATAATGAAGGCCGGTCATGGCGTAGGGACACTAGTGTGTGATTTTGGGTTCGATTCCCAGTCCCATTTTCGAGAAAATGGTGTATTTATTAATCGGTTTTTTAATATTTTCATTTGCTTGCTCTGGTAACGAGATTAAGCGCGGCGTTGAGTTACTTCGGAATTTCGACGGAAAGTGGGGAATACAGTATCTTAATACTAGGCTCCCTTTGCCTACCCTGCTATTTGCGGGATGCAATGTGAAGCTGAAAAAAAATTAGCTTTTATAAATATTGGAAATTTAATTTATAATAACTTTCATATATAAAAAATTAAGTATGTTACGTTTTTTTTCTATTCATTTTTATTCAGGTACTCAAACATAAAATTGATAACATCAAAAGAATGGCAGCCCATCCTTCACAACCTTTGTGTATGTATTGCTATTATATTTATTACTTAAAATTTGTTGATAATGTTTATACATTAACGATTAGAAATTTTGTAATACAAATTTAATAAATATGTGTATTAAATATTTATCGATTTAATATCCCTTATATATTAACATAGATTTAACGGGTGGCGCCGATGGTTCAGTACAACTGTGGGAATGGGGACACCCATCATGTGTATGGTCCCCCCGCGCTCCTGGGGCCTTCGCCAAAGTGACGCGGGTTCGATTTTCGGACTACGGCAATAAGTTTGCAGCATCCGATGCAGATGGAAATTTGGCATTATGGCAATTACACCCTTCCTCATCCACTCAGATATCATCTGGCTCTGTCAGTCAAGCGCATGCATCGCCCAGACCGTTCTTTGTAAGTTTGGCTAAGAAATATTTTTTTATAAATTTGGCCTAAAGTTGTGTTTTTATTATTGTAATTTAAATTGTATTTGTTATTTTTGCAGACTCATCAATGTCATAGCAAAGGGATCAGTGATTTTGTGTTTCTCGGTTCTTGCAGTTTAGTAGCAACAGGTAATACAAATATATAAAAAATGGAATAAAAATATTACGGATATTTCTAGACTTAATTGACGAAACAAATTTTCGGTACAATGCTAGGATGGATATAAAGTCAACAGTTATACCGAAAATTATATCAAAATTATAATTAAGTATAGTTTGAGAAACTAAGTAGTATAATTATTTATATTTTATGTTACAGCCGGTCACAGTTCCGAGAGTAAGAATGTTGCCATATGGGACACGTTGATGCCCATCAAAAAGGCTTTAGTAGTTTGTGAGTATAATTTTAATATTATTTTTATTTTAGTATAGTATAGCACAAAGCTGGCTAATATAAGTTAGTTATTATGATATAAGTTTTTATTATTATAACATCATTATTTTGAAAACGTAATGCTTGTTGGTTCGATCCCCGACTTTCGACTTTGGACATCAAAACAACAAACGAAAAAAATCTAGAAATGGAGATTTATTATAGATATATTATAGAATAAATCTTACAATTTTATATATGTTGTTCATTTTATTCTAAATACACTCGTAAACTAAGTCTCTCCATTTTTATAAGTCGTACTTCCTGTCTCGTAAAAAAACTAAACGTGTGCGTGTGTGTGTTTAGCGTGGACGTGCCACGAGGGCGGCGCGGCGTGCGTGTCGTGGGCGGGTCAGGCGGGCGCGCTAGTGTCGTGCGGGCGGCGCGGCGACGTGCTGGTGTGGGACCTGCGTGCGCGCGCGCCTCGCCACAAGCTGCACGCGCACCACGCGCCCATCAAGTGCGTGGCGCTGTCGCCCAAGGAGGACTACTACGCGGTGGGCGCTGCGGACGGTGACATTAAGGTACGTGCTGACTTGTGTGTGTGTGTGTGTTTGGGCGTGTGAAAATTGAACATTATATATGTACAATTTTATAATTAATTTCAATTCCAAAATTAAATTTAAATTTTAAAATATTATTTAATATTTTTGTCTACCTTTTACATAATGCCTTCGTGAATAGGGTTCACTTCAGTACTTGTACACATGCGCCAGCATTAGTCGATTAGTTTTACAATTGCTTATTTTAATTATTATTCTTAATAAATCTATTTCAGGTGTTCTCATTAGCAACGCATCAGTTGTTGCACACGTTTGCGGGCGAACACGCGAGAAGCTCTTTCTTTAAACACATTGGGCAAGGAGTTACGCAAATTCACATAGGTATGAAAGTTATGTTTATTTTATTAATGTATACGTTTAATGTTCCACATTACTTATTGCTTGCCATTATAATCTCGAACGTTGCTGAGTAATCAGCAAACATATACATTCAATATATTATAAAATCTTTTTTTTTTCGATAACGTTAAAGTTTAAAGTAGTTATCAAAATATTTTTTGGTAGTTAATTAAAATATATATGGCCCATTTATTTTGAAAGTGGTGTAAGTCCGTTTTCTTTTGTGTCGAGAAAATTAAAGGTTAGCATATTTGTTGATTTAAAAACACAGGCAAATCATATGAGGTCTGGCATTGTGTCTATTGTTTTATCAACATTTAATTTGTTTATATAAAATAGTTTTTGGCTAATTAGACTACGATAACACATATTTATGTGCTGCAAATGGACTTACACCACTTTCAAAATTAGGCAATTGTAAAAATCGTTTAATTTCAATTTTGAAAAATTAAGTATAGCTTAGTATATGAAGTATATATAAGTATAGCTTAGTATATGAAGTATATGAAGTATATATAAGTTTTAATATAATTTTGTTTACAAATACGCATAACAACACATAATTTAATTTAAGACGGCAATTACATTGTCATTACAAGATACTGATTACAAGAATTTACTTATTCTCTGCATGTGGTAGTGTTTCAAAATATGCATGATGCACCGGAGGCATATAGGGTAGTAGCTGCTTCATGTCTTTATATTTTTCGTACGTAATCGGTCTGGCATTTTGGCATTTTTCACGTAATCCTATAAATATTATAAGTACACGTAATCCTATAAATATTATAAGTCTGAAAGTTTGTAAGTTTTTTTATTTGGGTAAAGGTATCGCCAAAAGTACGTAATAGATTGGTTTTAAATTTAATACACAGCTAGAGTATGAATTGGAATAGTACATAGTCTACATTTTATTTAAAAATTCAACTCCTAAATAACATAAAATTGGAAAAATCGTAATAAGATTGCGGATTTTTCTGCAAAAAGATAGCGCTACTGATTTTTTGCTGTTTTTTTTTAATAATACGGGCAAAGATACGGAGTCATATAGTCTTGTCGTATTTATTTTCTTCTCACAGGTTATGCGCTGTACATTTTCTAATACATTTCTCTAATTTTTTAATATCTATCTTTTAACTTACGAGTAGTGGAAACACGGAGGGGAAACGATGCAAATCGTCCGCGGGAGATACCGCGGGACACAGCTAGTATAAAATAAATGAAAAATAACAAAACACTGATCGGCATCCATCTGCTATTCCTCTGTCAATTGGACTTACACTACTTTCATAATCGATGATTATGCAATTTCATTTACCGACCGATTTTGAGTTGTACAAAACATGGGATTTTTTTGAGAAATTAAACATGGACTAGTTATAAATAAAAAAATTACATTAAATTAAGCATGAATTACGTGATAACTCATTTTTTCTCATAAATGGACTTACACCACTTTCAAAATAAACGGTCCATATATTTCAGACGGCGCAGGGCGTCTGTTCTCGTGCGGCGCGGACGGCACCATGAAGGTGCGCAAGCTGCCGGAGCGCGACACTCCCGTGCACCACTACACCACATAGTAAGTGTGTTCGCCTAATTTATAGTACGGTCGACGTGTCGTGGCCGCCTTGGAATTGAATTATCTGGAATAATGCGCACTGTTGACTCGGGAAATAAATAGTTAAAAGTAAGACGTTAAAATAACTATTTATTTAATTTAAAACGTCGTGTCGCCATTAACGCCCGTCAGTCTCCTTGCTTCCCTTTTATATACACTTCATTCGATTCATTCTCTCTTTTATATATATTTTTCTAATATTAAAAACACTTTAAGCGTTTCTACTCTTATTTATGTACTGTTAAATATTTTGCATAAAATTTTAAAGTCTTAATAATTTCTCAATAGACAGTAAATACAAGCAATAAAATTTATTTCTTTTTTTATTTAAAATAAATAATTTCCACCATTACTTTAATTCCAGGTATAACGCAGAGTAGATAAAGTATAGATAGCGTGTGGGCGAGGGCCGCCATTGTGATGTATTTATCCTTGTTGTTGTATTATATGATTATGTAGACTAGTCACTGAGTAGTGTGTTGTATTTAGCCTAATACAAATGTTTATGGATCTATAAGCGTTTATTATCATATGTTATCCTGCTGTTTTGTACCCTGCCCCTTCATATTGATATTGTCATGCATGCTTCTGTTTCTTCTTCTTTCTTTTATATTTGTATACATTTTTTCTTTAATTCACACTATATTTAGCATAAAGCAGGGTAATAAGAGGGAACGTTGTGTTAGGACACTCCGTTTGCCCACTTTCAGCCCAATTTTCGAAATACTGTGTGGTATGTGGTAACGAAGAAATTAAATTATCCCCAAGTGTTAATCGAATCAAAAACCAATGGCCTCACAATGTTTGGATATTTTCATTATTAAATAGTTTTTTCTTTGTCTAACTATGATTTATTACTATAAAAGCATGTATGACAGTTTCAATATTAAAAACCCACGAGCCGAGTAACAAAATTGATTAAACTATATATTATGTTTATTTATATTATGTATAGCTTTTTTTAATTATTGGAACATATCAAATATTTTGTGCCATTTTAATGATTGATCTTACTCGAAAGGTATTTTTACAATTTCCTAATAAGATTTAATTTAATTTAGACATTTTGTGATGACTTTTTGTAATTTAAATATCTTGTCTCGTGTGGTATAAATAGCTTTATTTATGAGCGGGCGGCGGCCTAAGAGAGGATTAGTTTATATGAGGTGTTTGAAGTGCAATAATACTTTTGCAATATCGACTAAAAATAATAATATTATATAATTGTTGCTGTTATAATGCCAGAAATTATATTATACATCAATATTAAAGAAAAATCATATTTTTCTTATTTCACTCGGTATGTGTAACGAATAATTCTTGCGAATTTAAATAATAGTAAAAAATACAAATGTATTTTTCAGATATAAGTAAATGTGATTGACTATTTTTGTATAATGGATGGTGTTCTGTGGTTATTATTTTTAGCCGATTTGTGACTCGATGTTTAAAGCCTTTTATTCTAAATATCTATATTAATAAGCTTTTAAGAGCACGTACTCCTCATATGTTTATAACTTGTTGCATAATAACGTATTTTTGGATTCACCGTATGTTTGTGTCGTGGCTTGATGAGATAGACGTAGCTACGAATGTCCTCTAGAATTGAATGTAATAAGTGGTTTCCTCAAATATTATAATTCCAAATATATAATTGTAAAACTATATGCAGCTTAAAGCGATTTTCTCTTTCAAGCCTATTACTAGAAGACTTTAAATGTTTATTAAACGATATACTGAAAGTCTACCTAGACTATATAAATATTATTTTCTTAGCTACGCCTATGCTTTATACGTGTAATGTTAAATATTTAACTATTGATATGTAATCAAATTATTAATCGAACGTTTTAAAGACATTCGATCTATATAATAAACTTTTGACCCCCCGCCCCCTTCCTTAAATTTGCACTCCCTATAACGTTAGGTGTAAGTGTTCTTATAACTATCTTTAATGTAACGTGATACTTTCGACATCACACGTCCAATTTGTTTTCTAAAAGCAATACATTTTAAATCATGTAAATGTAAGCAATAAAGCGAATATATATATTGCACTTTGGTCATGGGCGTATCTAGACATATTCTACAGGATGTCCTCTGGCCTCCAGTGGTTGTCATGGTTTATAGAACACGAAATCTAAATATTATATGTATACAGTTGTGTTTATAAAGGAAAAAGAAGAAGAAGAATACATTTAATTAAAAAAATGCCACTCTTGATTTTAGATTTGACTGATCGTTTTTATTTTTTGTAATACTGAAAATTCTGAGATGGACATCACATTATTCTGGGGTGGGCACGCCCCCATTCCTACGCCCATGGTTCTGGTTAACAGTATTATGAATCACATAATGAATGAACGTAAACTGCGATATTATTTTTAAATCTATTTTACACATGCCATTTGGTATTTTATTCCAAAATTGTTTGAACTGTTACTATTAAATGAATTATTTATTCTTTATCTATTATTTTATTAGTTCTAGATAAAATTTATTTCTTTAGATAAGTATATAATTTTTTTTCTTTAAACTTCTGATTAATATTTGTGTACACGATAGGTTTAACTCAGCATTTTCTCTTTATTTATTATTAATGTTAATCCTTTATAATAGCATTACGACGACTTTTGTTATTATTTTGTGTCCCATGTTATTGTATTGAAAAAGTAAAAATAAAAACTAATATTTTCAAATATAGAGCAGGTGGTATCGTATATTTGTAATTATGTCAATAATTTTCTGTTTTAATTAAATTATTTATAATGCAATATTGGCAAATCAAATATCCTGTTCAGACAGGCAGCTGTTTTGGGGTGATTTCATTGTTTTAATCAGTTAACTACTTTTAACTTTGTAGGTTAATTTATAATTTATTCGCCAAAGTTGTGTGTACTACGCGTACATTAAAAAACTATCCTTTAATATGTTACCAAAATTTTAGGTCATATCCGTTTTATGTTCGCACAAGAAACATGCTATGTGCCCCGATTAAACATTTTTTGTTGTAAAAAAATATATATTAAAAAAAATTACATATACATACAATTGTTTTGATTAATAAGTTTTTGGTTTAAATATATTTCGTAAACGTCTTGTGTCTTTCCAATTCTTTTAAAAGCTAACTATTTGTTCCTTTTTAACATTTTGTCAGCAACACATTAGAGATTATTATAATCTGGAATACTTGCATGAATTTGAATCGGCTTAATACGCATTTTAGTGAAAAAAGTAATAATAAATCAAAGACAACCTATAATCTGCATCGAGCCGTAATTTCACCTTACACTATATAATATTATGTTCATAAATCAATTAAAATGAAATAAACGTTATAATAAGTATTGTAAATCGTATTCTGTAATTGTATCTGTTATAATTGAATTATGGACAATGTCATATTTAATGCTTATTTTGTTTTATTTATGAAAGAATGTTTAAAATAAAGGTTAATTTAAGCAAAGTGTTTCATTTTTGCCACAATTGAAAGTTTTAAAACTTTTAAAACCGTGATCTCGCACACATCAGGTTAGATTAAGACAATCTGTTTCCCATTTTCCGCCGAATTCTAGAGGTTTTGCGTGTCGAGTGGCGGAACTCAACGCCGCGATCTGCTTCGACACCAGTGCGAAGAAATAAATTTAAATTAATATTTCATTTCCTCGAGTGGGGATCCTCGAACCCACAACCAGTCACGTCACACTCAAATAAAAAATTAACAAATATTTAGTTTCATTAAAATATTGCATAGGCTGATATGTCCATGAAAAATCATAGCTAATTATATAGGATAGGAACTTCGCAAGCAAATATTACGCATATTAGGGGTCCTTATATCAAGATCAACACAAAAAAAGATATATCTTGAAGATATTTATTCAAATAAATTACATCGTGAAGCTACTCACTACAGGATAGATGGGAAAATACTGTAGTTGGTACATAAATAAACCTATTCACAAGCTTTGACTAGGCAAAGTAAGCTTTAAGCCAAAATAAAAGCGTATAGAATTTGTACACACGTAACACCACTTATGCATACATTTAACATAAAAATAAAACAGAAATCGGGTTTTTATTTAAGCTTTTTATCAATTTCAGTCGCCTCAATTCCCAAGCATGTCGAAATGAAATTAATAGCTTGTTTATTATTAAAAGTTGTTTTTCCTTTTGGATTCTCCACGAAAAGTGTTGCAGTCTTCTTACCATTTTCAATATTAACAAACTTGCAATATGGGCTGCTTTGGGCGTCAGCATCTGCAGGTTTGGTTGGTGAAATAATTATTGTTTTACCGTTTAACTCCCTCGTATTTCGGACAACGACCCCTTCACACCATAATGTATAATTCATTCCATACAAACCAAATAAATTCTCCACTTCCTTATGCAGATGATCCAACTGTATAAATTTATTGTCTTTTCCTTGAAGTACAATAGTTCCCTGATTTGAACTGATTCCGAAGCGGGGTTGTAAACCTTGTACAAGTACATTAGCCCAAGGCAGGGCGGGTACCTCCACTTCCTTACGCCAAGTGATAACTAACTTCAACTGAGATCCTTTCAGTTCTTGAGTATCTTCAATAATAACTGGTTTCGACGCTATAAGTTCCTCGAGCTTTACTAGAGGCGCTTTTACCGTACTTTCGATTAAAATACGATGAGATTGTATAATTCTCATAATATCACTTGTTTTTGAGACAGAGAAATAGACATCGACTTCATCGGTCGGTACCAAACGTGCTTTCTTTCGGAGTTTTTGAACCCTATTAATGATTTCCCTTGCAAATCCCTCATCTAACATTTCTTGATCTGGAGTGACATTAAGCAAAATTAAAACATCATTATCACTGTGAGCTTCATATTGGTCATTTCCTGTAGCTTGGAATATAACTCGAACTTCTGATACGTCTATACGCTGTCCTATAAGCTCAACAAAACCATCAGCGACTAGCTTTTCACATTGTTCATTATTAAGATCTTTAAGCGCTTGTGTAACAGCTTTAAAATCACCTTTTAAGCGAGCTCCAAGAATTTTGTGATCTGGTTCTGCCCTCAGTTTTATACCATATTTCTCCTTGTCACTCGACAATTCAATGTTTTTTACGTTCATTTCCTCTAAGACATATGTGAGTAAAGATTTAATATCGTCCAAGTAGGTCTGGTCTTGATGTATGACTACCATTTCTGGAAGAGGATATTTGATAGGAATAGTTTTTCTATCTCTTAAAACTCTACCTAGCTCAATGACTGATTGCATTCTTTGTACAGCTCTTTCGATATTTGTATCAACTAAGTCTAATCGGGGTTCTGGTATCATATTAAAATGAACACTTTCCAAAGAACTTTCTGATAGAAGCCGTCGTAATGTTTTATACATTAGTTCAGTTAAAAATGGTGTAAATGGCGCCATTACTCGTACCATATCAAATAAGACGCCAAATAATGTGTCTAATGCTACTTGGCAATCAGTAATTCCGTTTTCACCCTTAAGTCTCTTTCTATTCATTCTTACATACCAGTTTGTAAGGTGATCAATAAATTTTGTTAATCTTGGCACAACCGTGTATAGTCTATAAGCCGCCATTTCTTTCATTACAAAGTTAATCAATGATTGAGTGAAAGAAGTGATCCATTTATCCATTACATTTTCCCTGACAGCTTTGTCATTGTACACATAATCTACTTTATCTTCTTGAACAATTCTTTCAACATTTTGCATTAAAAACCTAAAGGCATTATACCATGGCAGGAAAACATCTTTAATAACATCTCTTACACCTTCTTCTTTGAATCGCAGATTTTCTGCTTTAACCACTGGTGAGTTTACAAGGTACAGTCTTAAAGCATCAGCGCCATACTTTCCAACAACATCCAAAGGATCTGGATAATTTTTCTTTCTTTTGGACATTTTCTGCCCATCTGATGCCAGAATCAATCCATTTGCGATTAAATTTTTAAATGGAGGTTTGTTAAACAATGCAGTAGATAAAACAATTAATGTGTAAAACCAACCTCTAGTCTGATCAATACCTTCAGCTACAAAGTTTGCTGGAAATATTTCATCAAATTCTTTTTTATTTTCAAAAGGATAATGATTTTGAGCATAAGGCATAGATCCTGACTCAAACCAACAATCAAATACTTCTGGGACTCTTCGAAGTGGTGGTTGCCCTGGCCTTGCAGAAGGAATTTCTAAATGATCAATGCTTTCTCTGTGCAAATCTGTAATTTCTTTGCCAGTCAAAGAACTTAGCTCTGCAATACTTCCCACACAGACAACTTCCTGCTTATCACTGGAAACCCACAAAGGAATAGGTGTGCCCCAATATCTGTTTCTACTTATAGCCCAATCTCTGGCATCCTTTAACCAATTACCAAAACGTTTTTCTTTTACATATTCTGGCACCCAGTAAGATGCTTCACTGGCTTTCAGCAGATCTTGACTCATCTGTTCCACTCTTACAAACCAAGATGGTACAGCTTTATATATAAGTGGGGTATCGGAGCGCCAACAGTATGGATAACTATGTTTTATCTGTCCTGCCTGAATGAGCCTATTACAAGCTTTAAGGTAAGCTATTATGTTTTTATCAGCTTCTTTAACATGTTGCCCGAGGAAATCTTTTACTGGATCAACAAATCTGCCACTTGCATCAACAGGACAAATAATTTCTTGATCTCTTGTGACAATTCCATGAGCTAAAGAAACTCTAAAGTCATCCTCTCCAAAATAAGGTGCCTGATGTACTATGCCAGTACCTGAGTCATCAGTAACATAACCATCAGTAAGCACCCGGAATGCATTCGGGCACCTCTCCACAAAATAGTTGAAAAGAGGTGTATATTTCAAGCCTTTCAATGTTTCGCCTACAAACTTATCCACAATTTCAAAATCATCTACATTTTTAAAGATTGCTGGAAATCTAGCTTCTTGTAGGACATAACACACTCCTGTGGCTTTCTCTTTGACTTTAACATAAGTAAGTTTTGGGTTTACACAAAGAGACAAATTGCTAGGAAGAGTCCACGGAGTTGTAGTCCAAGCCAATAATGAGAAACCTTTTTCAGTGGGGAATGAAATAACAACAGCCGGATCTACTACATCTTTATAGTTTTGCCCAGCTTCAAAGTTAGATAGTGGTGTTGAACATGTAGTCGAGTATGGCATTACCTTAACACCTTGATACACCAGACCTTTATTATAAAGCTCTTTAAATACCCACCAAACTGATTCCATGAATGAAGGGTACAAAGTTTTATAATCATTTTTAAAATCTGAAAAATAAATACAAACAAATATTTTACTTATATTATAAATTTCATGTATATTGTAATAAAATTATGTACAAAATATTACCTATCCATCTTCCAACTCTAGTAATTATAGTTTCCCATTCAGTGGCATATTTCATAACAATTTTACGGCATTCAGCATTGTATTTGTCAATACCCATCCTTTCTACATCTTCTGGTCCTTTTATTCCTAAAGTCTTATCAATTTCAAATTCAACAGGTAATCCATGACAATCCCAACCAAATCTTCTATCCACATGATACCCCTAAAATTAATTTAATTAGAAATACTTGTTTTCTAGAGATATGACTATAATAAGATCTTTGATTTTCATGATTATTACACATTTTAAATGGAACTATTTAACCAGATTAAGCAGGCGATGGACAAATGCCATGAATATATGTGATTAATGCGGTAAAATAGTTCCATATTTATTTATAAATTAAAAGATATGCATTTAATAGTAGTGTAATTTAAAATATCAAAGTAAATAATTAAAATAAATGGTTAATTATCTGTGTTACTTAATATTTATTTTTATAAATTTCACAGCTACTAAAAACACTGAGTATTACAATAAAATAATTTAATCAATTTTATCGAAAATCGTCTCTTACTCTTTGGTGAGCATATCGGGTGACAACATCTTTAATAGTTCCTGCAAGTATGTGCCCATAATGCGGTAAGCCGGTTGCAAAAGGAGGTCCATCATAAAACGAATACCTGCGAAGTAAATAATTATTTATACTTTCTTCGATTTGTCTACATTTACATTACTGCATCATCAAAGGTTAGAACACGTTACTTTGGTTTATTCTTAGATTGCTTGAGACAACTTTGAAAAGCATCGATTTTTTTCCAAAACGCTAGGACATTTTCTTCTTCTTTGTAGAAATCAATATGTTCAGGTACTCTATCCACTTTTTGCGACATGATGAAATATCGCTTTTAAAGCTTCCACGCAAGAATCCACGACATGCCACAACTTTTTTAAAATGACACCCAGTGTCTCTGACATTAATGTGAAATGTCATAATATATAGCATAGAGTATTGACAATTGAACAACATTGATCACTCTATGATAATTTATAAATCTATATTTTTTTATCTCAATAACAGGAAATTACAATGTATGATTTTTAAGATCTATGCGTGCGATCTAGCGTTGTCAATCATAGTATTATATGATCATTTATCAAATATTATACATAATTTCTCTAGCGCACCCCAATATCAGCTTTTACTATTTGATCACAATACAACGTAGAGTCGTTCAAGTAATAAGCGATCCAATAATCTGTTACAGACTAAACACATTGACTGTGTAAAGACTTTTCGTCGTTATGCGCTCTCTACCGCATATACTATTGGGAGGATTGTGGGGAATTGTTCGATCTCACACCGGTTTTCGAATTTTTTAACCGCACAAAATGGAAATATTAAGTATTTCTTTTCTGTGAACAATTACACAAACACAAACTACAAAACAATTAATTACTGTAACTTGTAAGCGTTGTACGTGCTTTACACTTAACACTTTTGCCTTTTAACGTTCAGTACAATAAAATTATCATTTATCAGTGTAATCTATAAACTACATTATTTTTATCTTGTTAGTATTCTGTATTTCAGTTTTTGCCCTATATTTCTTATTTGACAGTTTAATTTAAAGACAGTCTGTCAAGCAGGGCTTGAAATACCGTTAAAAAGTTGGTATCGCTACTACCCGGAGTATCGATACTAAAAAAAGTAGCGCTACCACATTTACCTTTATATTTAGATACTTTTACCGTTAACTTGAAGTCCACGGTTTCATTAGGTATTGTTAAAATGGTATCGTTATAAGCTAGTTTTGTTACCGTCGCTCGCGTCTTATTCCGAGTTTTGATTGTTTTTGTGAATATAGGTACATCGTTGGTTTTACAATCGTTAAGCATTTAATTTTTAAAACTTAAATAGGTAATTTTAATAAAACTATTATCATTATAAAAAATATTTTGTGAAACTTTCTTTCGTTTGTTTTGCTTCACGTTGTATCCCACACACAGCAGGGTAGGCAGAAGGAACCTAGTGTTAAGACACTCCGTTCCCCACTTTCTGGCAAATTCTGTAGGGAATGTGTATTGAGTGGCAAAACTCAACGCCGCGCTTTGCCACAACACCAGAGCGAAGAAATGGAAATATAAACATAAATAAATATTTCAATGGGATCGAACCCACAACACGCGTCGCGTTACAGTTAAGCCGCCGCATTAAACTATAATTCGCTTACTGTTTTCAATATTAACGTAAATTATTTTTATAAAAAAATATTTATTGTAGAATTACACTTTTTTGTCTTTTGTATAGCCCATAATACGTACGCCTCATCCTTATTTTTAACAAAATGAGCAATTGTAGCGAAATAAAATTTAATGGCAACGTCACATAAAGGTAACAAAATAAAAGGGTAATTTATACCGCTACTTTTACCGCTACTTTCGAAGTAACACTAAATTTAACGTTAAGATTTAGCGCAAAATTAACCTTATTTTACCGATATTATTCCGTTAAGTTACCAAGTATCGCTACCAAATAGTAGCAATACCTAGGTATCTAAATGAAATTACCGGTAATGAGCGTTAATTTAAATGGGAATTGGTAACGTTAACAAGCCCTGCTTTCAAGTGTCAAAAGTTAGAATTGGTTGAAAATAAATATTGACGACGATATTTTGATCCCGCGGAAAAAATATTAATGGTAGAAATTAATATGAAAACTTTGTGAGAAAGTATATATATTAAAATAATCAGATATAATGGAATGTAAATGGCTTAAAACTTCACCAAGGTATAATTAATATTTTAATCTTATGTTTTATACTTTTATCTTCTACATATTATTTAGAAAATAAATATATTTATTATAATTGTATAGATGTCTTACAATTGTTTTTATGTAAAACATAGTATGTTATGTTTTTGTTACAGCTTAAAAAAGGGAATTGAATTAATTAACCAACTTGATGATACTAAGTTTGAACAATTTCTTAGACGGATAATCTTGAAAATGAAACAACAAGATGCAGAAATATTTACAGAAGATGAGAAAAGAAAATTAGAAAAAATATTTAAAATAGATGAAGAACAGTTGCTTTTCACAATTAAAACTATTTTATATATATACAAAAGAATTCTCAAGTTTATATTTATGCCTGTTAATTTAAAAAATGATTTACTGAATGTTGGTATTGATGAGGAAAAAGTAAACTGTTTTATAAAAGTATGGTCAACTGAAACAAATTTTACTTTACACAACTTGTCCTCTTTAACAAATGAAAAGTATGAAAACAATCCTAATATTAATTGGAAACTGAATACTGAATTAAGTTCAGAATATCATAAAAAAACAAAGACTCCTAAAGCATACATAACTTTCTCTGGCAAAAATGATAGCAGTGAAATGGAATTATCTCATCAAGAATTACATTCAATATTTTTACAAATTGAAAGCATTCAAAGTGAACTTGATAATTTATTGTAGTATTACTATAATGTAAATGATGTGCCTTGTATGTTGATTAATTAAAATGTTTATTTTTTTATATCCTTGTTTTTGTCATAAATATAATTGAAAATTTTCATACAAAATGCAGGCAAAACAATGCATGCAAGGTTTTTCTGATCGCACTGAGTTAAAAAATTGATTACTTCTGTGCTCCGAAGTATAGTATATCTGAATATATGATATATTATTTCAGCTTGATACCTCTACGCGATCTTGATTCTTGATAGATCATGATAGATGGACAATGCAGTGATCCTATAAAGATTCAGTTTTTCCTTTTAAGATATGTAATTAAGAAAACTGCAAAATAAGTTACTGCAGTTTCGTTTAATGTATTTTTTATATTTATTTATGTTGAAATTAGAAATATTTTGCTAAATATAAACAAATAAGATAAAGTGAAAACTTCCTTCTCAAGATATAATTATAAATTATTATTTATTACAATAAATTATAAAAATATTCAAAATTATTCCTTATTAATTGTTATGTTAATATTCCAGATAATATTATATAAAAATTTAATGACTGTTAACATAATTTACTGCTACTATAAACATTAAATATAGTAAAGTTCATTTATATTGGAATTCTATTGTAAACTATAAAAAACCTATAAAGATATACAAAGTTCAATTTGTTATATTGAGATTCCATAGACATTTGAAATTCAAAGACTAATGTCATAGACACTGTCTACAAATACGTCAGAGGTTTTGGCAGCCCGTGGGTGAACTATTTTCTTCATTGTTGACCTTTCCTAAATCTTAGGTGTAATTAATTCATCACTATAAGTATTCTTGCTGTACCAATATTATCTAGCATATAATTAATTTAACTCGATCATGGACTCCGAAGACGACACAAAGGATGATGTGGACTCTGGTAATGAGTCAAGCGGAGACGATGTCGACTTTGTCATGGACGAGACTCACAGTACAAGGGAACGGCAAACAGAACTCGAAGAATATCCTTACGAAGTGTTATCAACGGAAGAAATCGTCCAGCACATGGTAGATTGCATCAAAGACGTTAATACAGTAGTTGAGGTCAGTATGTTAGTAGTAAACAATGGATATGTTGAATGAGGTTACTCGTACACTGGCTTGCTTCATCACTATTTCGATTTACGACTTTCATGGATCTATTTCATTTTTTTACAGCGTTTTTTATTAAATTAAAAGTATGTGCCAACGTAATTTTCAATGCCTTACGAAAATAGAACAGAGGAACATAAATTTAATATTTAAATTATAGTAATATAGGTCATATTGGATACATTTAAAAATACATTGATCAATTTAGCAATATAAGATTCAAATTATACTATTAATGTAACAATGTATACAAATAAAAAGAGCTATATTTTGTGTTTGTAGATCATTGGAATGCACAGGATGGCTTTTAGAATTTACATTGCTATGATTATTTTATATTTAAGTTTTTCTCCTTATTTATCATCAATTGTATTTAATGCTTATTAGAAAAATACTTAATTAGAACTATAAAACATAATATCTATTTTTTCCCCTTTCAAATTTTAATGTTTTGAAATTTCTCTTCTACACTTGCCAAAGAACCTACATGTCAAATTTCAGCATTCTACACAATATAGACCTTGTATTGTCTCTCGGTCTGTAAGGGAAAAGTTTTATTAGTTTACTATTAGTTTTCCACTTCCTATCCAATTTTTGAGATATTGAATGTTAAGTGATGAAACTCGATGCTGCAGTATTTGCCTCTTGAGTAAATGAGAATATTTTATTTCCCATGGGAAAAATCAAACCCACAACCATTGCTTTCAGGGAAGCACTGTGTCATTGCACCACAATAGCGTCAAATGTATATTGATGTGTATCAAATATAAAATACATTTCAGATTCCCGCCACAACTACCCGTATACTGCTTAATCATTTTAAATGGGACAAGGAAAAGCTTATGGAAAGATTTTATGATGGTGATCAGGATCAATTGTTTGCTGAGGCAAGAGTTATAAATCCAATTAAAAAACCTGTCATACAAAAACCAAAGGTACAATATGGTTTATATTTAAAAAAAAAATTATATTAATAATAAAAATCAAGTGTGTATTTCTTGAAAATGCTTATAAATGTGAACTTAGAAACTGTCTGATCATCCAGCTATGATAGCTTGTTACAGCTTTCTATTTTTTGAGTCCTTTGAAGTTGAAAACTTTACTTTTTAAAAAAAGTAAATAATTACATTGCTAGTTCAAATTGTACTAGTTAAATTAAAAATGAACAAAAATAACTTTTACTGTTTAAATACATTTTATGATGCTTTTCCTTTTATTATCTTATTGTAGTTAGATTGAAAATTTTGTTAAATTGCATTTATAGTACATTATTACAATATTCTTTTTCTTACTTAGCAGGCTAGGCAGAGAGGATGAAATGAAACACTATATTTTCTCTGCCCACCAACTTCAAGTTCAATTTTCCAACTTTTGTGTATTTAGTTGTGAAACTCTATATTGCACTTTGTCCATCAGAGTGGGAAAATGAAAATAATCTATTCATTGCCAAGGGTGGATTGAACCCACAACCATAGTGCTTACTTATACATTGTGTCATTGTGCCATTTTTATGTTTAATTAATATTTTATTATTATAATAACAAATTAATTTTCCAGCTGCCTAGGCGGATATCAACATCAGGGACAGAAGAATGTGAAATATGTTTTTCCATTCACCCATCTTCGGTAAGTTATTGTCCAAAGTTTTTATGTAGATAAATTGTATATTGAAAAATTATTGTAATTGAAAAATAAAATTTTATTTTGTACTAGTAACCCGCACCTGGCTATGCCTGCTTGAACTACAGAATTATTTATTTACTAACCTGGATTACTCTTGTTATCTAATAAGGTTATCCTTTTAAAGATTATTATCTATATATTTATCATTTTTGTATTACAAGTAAAATATTTTATATTGATATAACCTTTTTGTTCATAAACCGATTGAAAAAAACAAAATTCAAACAAATTTGTCGAAATACAATAGTGAAAAATACTATTAAATCATTTGACCTGTTTTTGAGTTTAGCTTACACAGACAAACCAATAATCAAACAAAAAAAAATCATCATCTATTTCTTAGTTAAATGGCCACCTCCCTGTCCGTATCTTAGTTTTCCCTAGTTTTTTCCTATCAGGATTATGTAAGATTTCCTACCTCTCATGAATGCAATGCCTCCAGAATTCGGCAGAACGTGGGGACTGGAGTGTCTTAATACTAGGTTCCCTCCGCCTACCTTGCTGTGTGCGGGATACAGCGTGAAGCTGAACTTTTTTTTTTCATAGTTATCGAACTCGTAACCATCATGTATAATGTATTGAAATTCCTTCAGTATTTTTTTTTGTAATTTATTTTCAAAATGGAGAATATAGTGTCATTGTCAGAGATGGTGTAAAAAAAACGCAGTCCCTCTTTAATTTTCATATTATTTACAGATGATGACTGGCCTTGAATGTGGACACAGATTTTGTACTCAATGTTGGTGTGAATATTTGACAACAAAAATCATGGAAGAAGGCCTTGTGAGTATATTATAATTTTTATAATGTTGCTAGTTTGGGTTATAGGGGGAGAGGGTTTTTATTTTGAACGGGGGTCTTGCATAACGCTACAATGTGTTACAGGGAGTTGTTTATAACTAACAAATAATGTGACATTTTTCAAAAAATTATTAAAAGCTGTAAAATATATAGCTACGGTGGCGTTAATACATTTGTATATGTACCAATAAGTCTTAAATCTAATCTGCGCAGCCACCTACAGCAGAACTACAGAACTTCAGGGCGGCTACGACAACCACCTTACTATCCCACCATACTGTAATAATACCAAACTGTAACAAGTAAAATATGTGAACAGGGTCAGACAATAGCGTGCGCGGCGCACGCGTGCGAGATATTGGTGGACGACGCGACCGTCATGCGGCTGGTGCGCGACCCGAGAGTCAAACTCAAATACCAGCATATTATAACTAATAGTTTTGTTGAGGTTTGTATTGGGAATGTCATATTTAAGATTTTTTTTTAACTATTGTGGCTCATTGGGAGACGTTTGGCTGTGAATGTTATGATTTTGGTCTTGAGTCTCACTTAGGGGTGTGATATTTCAATTCTTTTCGTTGCGCCACTATGGAAGGCAAAGCGCGACTTTGAGTTCAGCCATGCAGTGTTTTGAAAATGAAGTGGTGTGTGGGGAAGTGTCTTAACAATTACTTACCTCTTTCACGCTGTTTTACCCAACAAAAAGCGTGAATCTGGAATGAAAATAATCGTTCTGATAAGATAATATGTGATACTGAGTTTCAAAATAGCCAGCGATCTTGAAATTAGACTGTGCATGGGGTCTGGAGTGTCTTAACACTATCTTTACTGTGCTCTATGCGGTATACAGTACAGATAAAATATAAAATAAGAATATATTCGCCTTCTTCACTATATTCGCCTGTTTATTCAATCAAGATACAGTACGTAGAGTTCGTGACCAAACGGAGAATGGAGTGTCCCGACATTTGTTTATGGCAGGCTGCAAATGTAAAGCTCATAAATAAGTAAATAAATGTTTGTATATAAATAATGTTCCAGTGCAATCGTCTTCTCCGCTGGTGTCCGTCGCCGGACTGCAGTAACGCCATCAAGGTGGCGTACGTGGAGTCCGCCCCGGTCACGTGCCGCTGCACGCATACCTTTTGTTTTGCATGCGGAGAGAACTGGCACGATCCCGTGCGGTGTTGTTTGCTTAAGAAGTGGATTAAGGTGAGTTGGTATCTTTTCGTTTAAATCAGCTTCCCGCTCCATCTTGATTACAGAAGTCTAGACAGAGGGTAAAATAATTTGTTAACACTGCTCTGGAAGACTGTGAGAGTATTTCTAGTTTTGTATTTGAGTTAATGTCAAGTAATATTTACATATTTAATCGATATTTCCTTTGTGTAGTTAAATAAATTGTAAAGATCGACTCTACTGGTTATCACTATCATTACCATAGTCGTAAGTGAAACAAGCTTAAACTAAAAAGAGTAAAGACTATATTTCCCTAGTCAACCCTGCTTAAAAAGTATAAAATATAACATAACATTCTAACACAGAAATGCGACGACGACTCAGAAACATCCAACTGGATAGCGGCCAACACTAAAGAGTGCCCCAAGTGCAATGTGACGATAGAGAAGGATGGTGGTTGCAACCACATGGTCTGCAAGAACCAGAACTGCAAGGCAGACTTTTGCTGGGTGTGCCTTGGACCCTGGGAACCTCATGGTAGCAGCTGGTATAACTGTAACAGGTAATGTGAACTTCCAACTGGTTACTGGATAGCTAGCTAGATAGGCCATAAGCAATATTATGAACAGTGTGTTATGTGCGAATTTTCTTTTCTTTTCACGTATTTTTGTTAAATTTTCGGGACATTATGTGTTGAGTAGCGGAATGCATCCCCGCGCTTTCTCGACTTGAGCCGGGCCACTATAATGATTTAAATATTTTCATTCCTCACAAACTCAAAAGCTGTTTTTTTTTCATTTAATATCACAATTATATTATTACATACACTAATAGCTCTACTGCGTGAGATACAATTGACATATGGACGGATGTGTCTGGATTTAATATGTGTTTATCATTTAAATATTGATGAACAGTGTTTATAAGTTTACCTGTTAATATCGTTATATACAACTACTTTCATTTTAATTTGTATAGTATCAAACTTCCAAACAACATCAACGTTTGTATTACAGATATGACGTAGACGAAGCTAAAGCGGCCCGAGACGCCCAAGAGCGTTCCCGAGCAGCGCTTCAACGTTATCTATTTTACTGCAATCGTTATATGAATCATATGCAGTCTTTACGCTTCGAGTCTAAATTGTATGCATCCGTTAAGGAGAAAATGGAGGAGATGCAACAGCATAATATGAGTTGGATTGAGGTTAATATTTTTTAGTTTCGCTGTTGAAGTTCTTTCTTATATTTGTGTTTACATATTTTTTTTAATATGATTTTTTTATTTATACGTGAGGCAAGTAAGATAGCCTTGTCTAGTAGCCTAGTAATAGCCTAGCCTATAGCCTAGGGTAGGCAGATTCCCCTAAAATTAAGATAATCCGTTCCCCATTTTCCACCGGATTTTGGCGGTACTGCATTTTGAGCATCGGCGGAACTTAACGCCGGTCGCTTTGTCTCGACCCCAGAGCGAATAAATGAAAATATAAATTTAAATAAATATTTCTTTTCCTCGGAGTGGGTAACGAATCCACAACCAACCGCGTTCACAATGATGATGCCGGGTTTTGTATACGAATATATTAAACTATTGAAACCTAAGAAAAAAGAGAAATAATCCACAATCTGCCACAGGTCCAATTCCTAAAAAAAGCAGTGGACATCCTCTGCCAGTGCCGGCAGACCCTCATGTATACGTACGTGTTCGCGTACTACCTGCGCAAGAACAACCAGTCGGTGATCTTCGAGGACAACCAGCGCGACCTGGAGTCAGCAACCGAGACCCTCTCGGAGTACCTCGAGAGGGACATCACTAGTGAGAACCTGGCGGACATTAAGCAGAAAGTACAGGATAAGTATAGGTTGGTTTTGTTTTTTTTGTTTTTCGCTGTATTTCGGTTATAGTGGTACAGATAGAAAAAGTCTATTTTTATGCTAGTTTCCCACATTTTGCCTATTTTAGGGATATTTGTGTTGGGTTGCGGAAATTAAACGCCGCTCTTTCTCTTGTTACTTATACAATTTTTATATTTGATGTGTTTAGCACCTATTAATTTTCACCTGGGATTGTGTGTGATATTGTTGAAATCAGGTAATATTTGAGTACAGTAGTAACTCGATTAACCGGACTAATGGTTGTCGTTAGTCATTCGGATATTCGAAAATCCGGATAATCTAATGTATATAGAAATGCTGGTTTTCTGCATATGTAGCACAAAGTTGTGATATGTCTATTAAAAGCAACAAGTACATATCAACGGAAATCAACGTTTATTAAGAAGTTATAAACATTTTCCAACATAATATGATTTATACATATATAAATGACGTACGCATTTACGTACATATAAATTTTCTTAGGTTATATAAAAGCTTATAAAATAATTATCGCGGTTGATAGTCTGGATAATTGCGAGTCCGTATAACTGAGGGCCGGACAAACGAGTTTCTACTGTTACTTAATTTTTTTATACTTTCTATTTTTTTTAAATAATCTTATATTTGTCTAGATAATATTACAAAATAAAATAACCATTTTCATTAAATTAAAATTAATTAATTTACGTAAATAACATTTTTTGCAGATATTGCGACAGTAGGCGCAAAGTCCTCCTGGAACACGTGCACGAAGGCTACGAAAAAGATGGCTGGGATTACACAGAGTAAATATCAATTCAAAATGCTATTATATCTAAGCTTTACAGTTTTATTTGCAAATACTTAAAAGTTAAAAATAACTGTGGTATATTATACATGCTTAAGTACAATTTAAACCGTAAGTGAGACTTCTAATTGACTAAATATTTTGAAAACCTGCTTGACTGTTTAAAAATTTGTTGTTTTTTTTAGATTCACGCTTTATCCTGCATATATCCTGCACCTGCATAGCAGGATAGCATAAGCAGAGGGGACATAATGTTAAGACACTGTGTTCCCCACACATGCGTGTTGAGTGGCGAAACTCAACGGCGCGCTTAGGCTTGTTTACAGAGGGAGGAACGGGAAATAATTAATTCCGAATTATTTCCTTAAGTGAGAATCAAACCCGCAACCGTCACGTTTACAGTCAGACACTGTGCTGCTGCGCCATGACTACCTTGGCCTTCTTATTCTGTATTTATAATTTTTATATAAATTAACTTTCAGGACAATAATGGGGCTATGAGAAAACGAAATTTTTCGCGGTTCTACATGCTGTATTCTCCCTACTTCTAAAGAGAATTTTCTCAATATTTTATGAACATTTTTTTCACCTCTTCTCCTTTCCCTTCCCACAATAATATTTTTAATCTGCTTAAATTGTGCCTAGAAGCGTGATTATATGTATTAAAATTAGTTAAAATCACAGTTAATTTAACTATTTGCAAATAAAACTGTTTGATATCTATAGGGCATAGTCACATCAGGAACTGGTGAGACGTTATGTATGGCAGAGTTCTTTCATCGTTGTTTATGTAAAAATGTTTTATCGATTTTATTTGCTAGGATTTATGAGATATACATATATATATGAAAATTTATATTTTAAAAATAATGATGCTATGTATTAAAACAATGTTAATAGTTTATTTTTATGAATTATATGAGTAATAAAAAACAATCATGAAATTGCTGGCATTATTCTGACTCTCTTATAATAACTATTACACAAATGGATAAAAAAATTACATAGCTGTTATATATCTACACATATATTGTTGAAAATACACACTTATAACGACAATCTGGCACTATCAGAGAGCATGAAGTTTAAAAATTCAATACTCTTAAAATTAAAAGTAGTGGGTTTTCTTTATCCAATAGATATTTACTTGTTTTTTTTAGTTTCTATTTCATACATATTTCATAGCAATCTGCCATTAATAGTAGATGGAAGATCTCATAGTGTACAATAAATGTATATCAATCGCTATTTTTGGTACTTGGTTATTTTAGTTATCATAAATGTAAAAAAAACTGTTGTCTATTCCATGTTTCGCAAAGAATGGATTGTAAGGGCAATACCTAGTGTGGCGTGAAATTTTTTAAAATTGTTTTTGTATGAACAAGAATAATTTTAAAATATAATAATTTTATATTAATATTTTTGTATTATATTTTAAACGTTAACGTGACGAAATGTAATTTATGGATGGGCCCCAGAATAACTAATGCAGTTCAGTTGAAATTTTCAGAAAATGCGTGGAATAGTCAATAACGTAAATGTGTAATATGTTTGGTAATTATATTAAGTAAATTGCTTTATGCCATGACAGACTAAAGCACGCGAGGCGTACTGTTGGATTCATTTTAGAACTTTAATAGATAACTTTTATTCATTCTTTCGTCGAAATAGTACTAATTTTTTTAATATAAATATCTATTTTATAAGAAAATCAAAAATATAAAATTAGATTTTTTAGTAATTGTTATAATAATTATCAGATCTCTCATTAATTTAGAACTCATTTCATTTCGATTTTTTGTATCGTAATTTTAAACGTTTTTAATTTATGTGGTCTTGTCAAGCAAATTATTATATTGTGTATATGATAGTTGATAGTTGATTTACTGTAAATTATAATTTTAATGCACACGACAAGTTTAGTATAAAACTTACTAGAACTTTAGGATAGGTCTTGAAGGTCAAATTCATAAATTTATGTGTTAAATTCAGTTTTTTTTAAATACACTATATGATTTTTAATTTATATCACTATTACATGTTTTTCATAAACTGATGTATTTTACTGTACTTATTACGTATATTATTATATTTGCAAATATATTTTATATTAATGTATACCAACGGTTTGCAGTTCTACGTCGTGTCCGTTAAAAATATAATGTTGTCTATGGTTTGGGAACTCCCATTTTTACATCCTTGACGAGACTCATAGTACGTAGTATTCGTCTTCTGAAGGCAGATTCACATTTAATATTATTATAAATATATATATATTTAGTTTGATACTAGAAATGACAATTTTAATAAAGTCGTTATTGATTAGACAATGGATGTGGTAGGTTTTGGAAGATATTAGCTGAATATTTAAAATGGCTGCCTTACACCGAAGACGGATATTAGTTTAGAGTATTTAATTTTGGTATTTGTATTTCAGCGACCTCAATTTGCAGTAGTCTAACTATATGTATATAGTCATAACGACGTTGGCTGCATCCGCTTACAGATTTTTAATAAAACTAAATCTTTGATCAAATAGTGGCACAATACAATTAATATGTAATATCGGTTAAGAGATAACAAAAGGAATATTTTTTACCAAAAAAAAAACCTATTTTTGTTATTAGAATACTTACTGTTTATCAACTAAACGTTAAGCTAGTTCGAGATATAGTGTGTTTTAATTCTGTGATGGACTTTTTTTGACGCCTCGAAGGCCGATACTTTTAATGGATAGCTGAATTTTCTAAAATGAAGCGTTGATTCATTATGATATGATATGTTAATTTAAAAATAAACTTTAATAATAAATGCAATTGACTTCTTATACTGGAAATTATTAACTACTATTAAATAGCTCCTGTAAAGATACACGCAAAAATTTTCTAAATTAAAAATCGCCGATTTTCGCTTAACAATGTAATACTTAGCTCTACATATCTGCGTTGGATTGTGTAATTGTGTAGATACAGAAAATTAAAAAAAAAATTGCACTGCCTTCGTTCGGTGAAGTCGTAGTATAGTTGCCGGGTCGAGTCGTGAGCAGAGTTGGTACAATGAAGATAGAAATGTGTTTAGTCGGTCGGTCATTGTAGGTAGTCTAAATATTAATACAAAATATTTTGGATTATAGTAAAATATTAATTGACTCTGGTCTCGCGGCTTGTACCGGTTTTGATAAAGCTTGGTCGTTCACATAGTGAGCGCAGTAGGGACGTCCCCCATTAACCCAGCGGGACTGTGCGCGGGGCGGGCACACATACCTGTACATATATAGATGCTGTATAAATATTTATATTGATAACGTATTCACTATAGTATATATTGATGGGCATCTTGTATGTGTGTGTGGACACGTTTGTCTTAAATGTAAGACGGAAATAAAAATAGTAACATCCAGAACTGTTTATTTTTTTTATACCTTTCCATAATAAATCCTTGATTTTTTTAAAAAAAATACTTTTATAACATATTGACGTATAAGAATAAATAATTGAGATTGATTGAGTATTAGATGAAGTTCATCTAAAGGCCCATATCTACAAATATTTTATGGGGGGTATTTTTTTCAATTTTTCGGAACAAATTTTGGTTTTCGAAGAAACAAAAAAAAGGAAGTTATCACGCATATATTAATTAATGTTTTCCACGCAGGGATGCGCTGGCGCCTTCTCCCACGAGACCTAGTAAAGCTTAACGAACAATAATAAAATGGTTCGTAATTATTTTTATTTAATTTGCATTATTTGTTTTTAACTGATTGTTAAATGTTATAAAAAATACCATGTAAAATCGAATGGACGTAAAATAGTGTTGATCGTCCCTTGTCTGTCTTTTTATAATTTGTAATATTTTAGAATAATATTGTTTTTAATTGAATATTATATTAGATTATTAATAAAAATCAATCAAGTAAATAAAGACTAAAATATAATCTTTGTAATCAGTCAACACCATGCCTATTATATTAATAATATAACATTTTGAAGAAATAACGCAAAATCTTTCTTTAATTCAAATTCAGTTGTTATTAAAAAATTTTTTTTGTTATAATAGCTGAAATATTTTAACTATATTATATTAGGGATGTGAATTCAGGAGGAGAATAAACATGCACAAATATGTAGATCCTAAAATACTTCCTAAATATTTCCATTCTCCTTTTCTTATATTATAATCGCTGTCTACAATGTATTATTTATTGTATTCTTTTATAAAACCAATTCGATAGGTTTTACGTTATTTCATAAAGTTGTTGTATTTTAATATTGTTATTCAGATAATATAGACTTTCAAATCATAAATAAAATTTAAATAAAATGTAGATTTTTTTATTGTAGATACTTTAGTTGTAATATTTTACTCATATTTTTTTTGACTGATAGTACGAACGTATTTTTTGTAGATGTACTCATCTACAACATCATTTCTTCTTTCTCGCTGTGTTGATTGACAGAACTCACCTTTTTCCCCCCTGGTAAGATAACACGTGCTGTGTAGAGGAATTAACCAAACGGGTTTGGAATTTTGGACCAATTTACACTAACTTTAATGAATGCATCTAAATCAATGAGTAAAATATTTCAGTGTTCAAAAAGGAATTTTCATTGAAACGACCCAGTAAAGCAGTCAAGTTCTATATTTATCGTTTACTTAATTTATTTTGTACAAACTTCAACAATATATATAATAAATACTCAATTAAATCTCTATCATTCAGCAAACTGAACTCACTTTTTGTCATAAGTTTAGTCAAAGAAAATAATACAATGATATAATAACTTATTGTCTAAACTTAATTAAACACAACGTTTTTTTGTGCCAATACGCCTAATAGTAGATAAAATATTTATATGGTCTCACCAAAACAATAACTTTTATAATCCGTAAATCAACATAAAGTATTTATACGAGCGTCACGGAGCGGTCCAAACTGTGTCTGGTACTCGAGCCAGGTCGCCATGTTAACTGTTCAGTCATTTATTTATCTAAGAATTCATCTCTACTCTACAATGATATTTTATTATTACTTTTTAAAGTAACTCGTAGGTTCCTACGCTAAACAAGCGGTTATTCATTGTGTTACTACAGATGTTCCTGATCACATGTTCGTCACATTTAGGTGGAGAATCGGACATTATTGTATAGGTGGGGTATATCAGAATATCACTCAAGTCTCTCATTCGAAACAGATTGAAATAAATGGATGAACCGTTCCCTGGCGCTATGCTTCCGTCAGCTTGAACACGACCACCGGCACCGTCCGTGGTACTTCGTACAGGACTGTGGGGGAGCGCGGCGAATGAGTCGGCGACGGGGAAGCCCGCCGGCCCATTCGCGGCGTTCTGGTAACACTTTATAAAAAGATCTAAGTATTTATTATCTGTAATCGTAATTATTATTGCAAAATAGGTGCAAAACGTCAAGCGTCTCATCTTAGTTTACAATACACTGACTCTTAAAATTTTGCAACGTTTACATTGTCTCGCATTTTCAAAAATTTTCACATTTTATAAAAGGGAATTGGAAAACAACCGGCACACAGCTATCCAGTGACATGATCCGTAATGAAAGCGAAACTCGAGCACACGTTAACGTCGTTGCGTATGCGGTACGTGTTGAGACGTGTTGAGACGTGCGGGTCGGGCTCCACCCGGCGTAAGCTCTGAATATGTACAGAGAAGTAGAAAATTGACCACTTCCAAAGATAATTTACAAAATTTAATTATTCATTAATTTTCTTGTGCTAGAAAAAACTATACTGACGGAGCACAATACGAATCGTACGAGATGTCGCCTCCCGACTTGCGCTAGTTCCATTATCTAGAGAGATGTCAATCGAAAAATAAAAATATTTCAATAATATCTACCTTACTCGGTAAGGGACGTTCGATCTCTTAGGTATTTATATAATATTTCTTATTGCTAATATCAAGTCTGCCATAGCCCATGCGGTCACTCGATCGGTATTATGTTAGTTGCACCTACAGCGCCATAGACTTTTACAATATTACAGCAGTCATATATAGATATAGATATAGAAAGGTAGGCGGCTCATGTACGATGTGATAGAGACTGTCCATTGTTGTTCTTTACATAGGTATACATAAAACATTTGTTTGAATCACATCATCCACACCGGTCCGCCCTCTCCGCTCTCTCCGCCTGCTCGTGACATCGTTTAACATTGCGGTGCGAGTAAATACAAATACAAAGAAGCTGAAACGGGGGATGGGGCGCAGCGGGGGCGGGGCAGGGGCGCGCGGGGAGCCGCGCCGCCGCCCCGCCGCAGCTAATGTAATTCAGAGGAAGGTAATTACATTAACTACGAGGTGCATTACGTAAAATGGCTCGATTCCTATGATGCGTACTGATTTAGGACGGAAGTGAACTCTGGTACCAATTTTACTGCTGGTTGATTTACTAAGCTTACATAGATTTTGCTTCACCGTCACCTTTTTGCATCGAGAACAGTGGACTCGACTTGCAAGGTACGTAACAATTTCGTTAGAGTAAGAAGCTTAATAATTGGAACTATTCAAAACACTATTACGGACAAAATTGATATGAATCGGCGTAGCCATTGCTTTCTTAAGCGTTAAGATATTAAATACATCACGCTAGCGTTCAAACGCAATAAATGAATACATAAATGTGGTGACATCACAATACTCGTAGCGGCGTCCGTGACCACTGACCACTGACCACTGACCGCCGAATGAAGCGAAACTCATCGAAGCAAGCGTCACTCCGCGTCGCTCTCCTGGCACGCGGCACTGTTCGACATCATTTTGGGGAAGGAAAATGATATCACCCAGTCGATGACATCTAGACAACCAGTACTAGTACTCATAGCGATCTTTGAACATTTACACAGAGTGTCAATCGTCGAATACAAAAATAAGCATTTAATGTTTTAATTTTATCCGATATCTTACAACACTAGTGACAAACAAAAACGTGCTCGCTAACGGTCCTCGACGCGTCAAAGTAAACACAAAACAACAGTCTCGCAAGCAAAACGCGCTGAACGCTCGCTCCGTACTCCGCACAGTCGAACGCGCCCGACACTAACTCGAAACTAGCGTAGAAAATTAAGTGCGCTTGGGTGGGCTCAGGAGCTCGGGCAGCGGCGTGGGCAGCGGCAGCGGCGCGTCGTCGACGAGCGCGGGCAGCAGCGCGAGCGCCAGCGCGGGTCAGACGGGCGCGGGCGGCGGCGCCGCCCCCGGCGGCGGCGGCGCCGCCTGAATTTTCTACGCTAGTTTCGAGTTAGTGTCGGGCGCGTTCG